>MU129007.1:0-217568 GCA_014904985.1 Hydnum rufescens UP504 | reverse complement strand
TGCGGAAAGAGCATCGTTTCTAACAGTCATCGCATTGGTTATCGTAGCAGAATTTGATACATGCATGACTCGCCAGGCCTGGGCGCCTTGAGTGCCAGGGAAGGTATCCATCTCTGGACAAATCACCTGTTTTATCTAGCACCTTCTTTTTTGTTCCAGAAAGGTATGGTAGATGCTCATCCGGCGATCACCTCGTGTGTGTTGCGGTCGCCTCGAGGATCATGGACGTCACGGTAGCTAGTTTTGGAACGACAATTATGACGGTAGAGATGTTTTACCGAAAGATTCCGCGCGCCTCTGCGGCCAGAAGAGACTAGATCAGATCCATAGCTATGGGGATAGCTGTGCGTGGGTTCCGGCGGCCAAGGGCCAGGACCAGGAACTAAGAAAGCTTCTCAAGGCGAATGAGGTGGCGGTGGAGGTGTTTCTGATAGACAATAGCGAAATCTGAGTTATCCAGTTGTCAAAATCAGTCATAGGAGGCGATTCATAGGGAACTTTTGGATGTATGGCTTAAATGTCCGGTTTCCACGTGTGAGGGTGTGTATGAATAAAACGGGAGATACTTGCGCTCTAGGCCACAGGTCGGCGGTTGACTGCGGGATCCGGGGTGCCGGGGGTGCATGCAAGGGGCGGCTAATTCAAGTTGTCGAGAGTGGCACGAGGAAGACACAAGTAAGCCATGCACTGACTACCACTGAGCAAGCCTCAAGTCACAAGCAAGGCAAAGTTTTTAGTGACTGCCGCCCAACCAGACAGGTTGATGGAGGAAAGCTTAAACAGTCGTGCCCGTCGTTAAGATGAAGACGGTTGTCTATCACTACTGTATGAATGATTCGCTTTTTCAGCCCTATTACCTGCTCAGGAGTCGGACACAGCCCGGTTGTGCGCGCGGTGTCTTTATCAGTTTAATGTGGTCCCTGCTGAGCGGCCAGGTGTGTCGTCTTCACTGATGATTCGCCTCGAGCGGCACTCGCCCATCACCTGACCATATTTTCTATTGTGGCCACCGACAACGGCGGCTCTACACTTCTCTTTCCCCCGTCCCCCCGTCCTACCCTCTGCCATATAATCTCGCCCCCAGACCCCCAGGATGGCAGAAAGAAAACCCCTGCCGATTCAAGACATATAGATTAACCTAAGCGCTGGAAGACGAAAGCTAAAGTCCTGGAATCATCATCTTCTGATCCGAACTGAAATTGGGAACTGCGGGAAATAACAATTCTTAGGGAAGGCAATTCCATATCCACCGATAGGCGGCTTATCACTCCTTGGCAATCGAAAGCACAAATAACAAGACCCTGCGCCTGGTTGGGATTGAACTTCCAGTGAATAACGACCCAAGAATGCTGAAAACAGTCGGTTCTGGTATCGACATACCCCATTACACAGCCTATGCATCGATCTACCATTTAGATACGAATTATTGACCGCACGGCGAGTTTGGTAGTTGTCATCAGGGGGCATGACATTGAGAGTCAGCATGGCAGGTGTACCAGTCCATCGCCTCCAATGTTGATAATACCAGACTATCAGGAATAGCCGTGACCCACGCTCTTCTGGGATCCATTATTTCCCTTCCAATAGTGAAAGGACATCGCCTATATGCGATCCAGCAGTGACATCAACCGGTGGAAGAGACAAATTAGAATTATAAGGCGAAGCTTACGATTGGGTTCAATAGGGGCCCCTGGCCAACTGTAATCCAAGAGTTGCGATACTCCACGGGTAGGTAGGTTAAGGCTGTAGAGCTGTCTCCACGCAGGGCTTAGCCTCGATCGCAATATATAAGATCCCCATTGTATGGCCGAGCGAAGAGTCTATTTTGTATATTGTTGAGCGCTTGGGAGAGACACTGGCTCAGGAGGGATCCGGAGGCGAGCCTTTGGTCGTGCTATAAGTAGGCTGACTCATGGGCCAACTGGGAGGATCAGCCACGACACGAGAAGCAGTGGTAACTGCGAGAGCGTGCAACGGGAACGAGGGATTACGGACACATTTAGAACCTCGGGAACAGAAGCCGCTCCTAGGTGCTTGGTGTGCACACACCTTCGGGGGGGTGTCCCCAACTTCCACGAGATGAAAGGCAGTGGGCAACCACAACAGAGAAATAGCGGGTGTGTGGGGAAGCACACTCAATTCCACGATAAATGGGGGATGACCTGGCGGAAAGAGGTGAAAAGAAAAAATTGGAGACCTGGTTGAGGTGGTTTCTTGCATCCCACACCCCTCTAGAATGCAAATAGGATGATGAGTAATAGTGGCGGCATAGCTTGAAATTATTACAAATAAAGCTTTTCCGGTTGTGCGGCGGAGGCAGGAATAAGCGGATATGAGCAGAAGAGCAGGGATTAGAGACCAGTGTACTAGTATGTCGTCTTTAAAAAGTGCGAAGAAAAAAGGGTGCCCACCTATGTGGACTTACCAGAGGTGGCTCCACGACATTTCGAACACACAGAGATGAGTCTCCAATTTCCCCGACTTCCGTCGGTTACGGAGGCCATATGAATCTCAGGTCGACCTCATCAGGTTTATACAAGAGACAAGGTTTTCTTTGAAGTTGCCAACAATACAAAGTGCAAGGATTCCAAAGGTAAAGCACAGCGTCTTTGTCATCCAAACGGGACAACTTCCCAGACCCAATTTTGGCTAGATTAAGGTTGGAGATGAATTACATCCGGGATGGCTTACGTTAGCTCCCACCCCGGCACCGCGCGGCGCTCGTGGCCTTGCAGTTTACAAGGGAACAAGTGGTTGTCATCAAAAACTGAACATCTGAACCAATCAGGAGCCAGAAATTGGTTTATTATGTGCTGCGAAGTGACTTCGCAAGCAAGGTAACTTGATATCTCCGGGACAATCGAGTCCGAGTTCAACTCGTGAACTACTCAATCCTGCAGCATGTGCAGGAATCTCGCCTTTAATCCGTGGCGCTTGGCGTCTGTCTTCGGTACTTCCATGAGCGTCCGGTATAGTACGTAGATGAAGAGTTTCTATTTGATTAGTCCAAGACCGTCCAAAGTTGGGGCCCGCGCCCGTCGTCTATCACCAGAGAATATAATCCCTCATGTCCAATAATCCGTCGCTGGATACATGTACGGTAGTCCCGCCCACCTCCCGACAAGTGTTAACTTTGTGAATTTTATGGTGATGGAAGCACGTGTACTCCCGTTCGCCGCCTGCGAGGAGCTTCCTCATTTTTCTGTTATTAATCGAAAGGACATTATTCCTTCAGGGGATCACAGGTCTTTAAAGCGTCCTCAAGGGCACTGGAGTGCTGATCATATAGTTGGTCTAGTGGGTAACCAGAGCTGCGCACGTGCGCACGATTCGTGGTCTTTTCTCGCCCGAAAATTTTGGAAAGTGGGGAGTAGATGTCCAATAATAATTATGCCTGGAGTGCTTGGTGTTCAGTGCGTACATGCCGATCCCGAGGTGCCAGATTATACAGACATTCTTGGTTAGGGGTGATCGAACTTCTGCTTTGGCTTGTCAGAGATAAAATGATCCTATTTCATCTGGGAGTATACACATCGTGCCTTGCGCAAATGACTTGAAGAGGTAGGTCAGTCGAATATTCCCGTGTTCACACTGAAAATACAGATTGGTCTGCAGAGCGGATCATTATTTGCATAACGCTGTGTCTCAGGCAATAACGTCTTAATTTATCGGCTCGCAAATTACGCAATCTCCAATTGTGTATCGCAATAAAAATAGCTCAAAAGTGCCAAGCCTATGAGTGGAGGCAGAGACTGCAAGTAATACGTCCTGACATCCACCAATCAAGGAGACCCCTTTCGTAGTGCACGATTAGTGATTCCCATGATGGGATCTGGGCAAAGTGCTGTGCTTGGCTGCGCCGCAGGCCAACCACTAAGAGGCGAAATGACAACGGCAGAGGAGGAAGATATTGATAAGGTGTACGGGATCCTACAAGCAATCCGGATATGGTTTGGGGGTGCGTGGCGTCGGCGCCAGAGCCGAACCGCACCGGAATATATTCTTTGTTGGAATGACTCGACACGTCAGATCAATTGATCAGTACAGCCTTGCAAGAAACGTGTGAGTTTACTTTGGGATGAGAAATGTTCCTTGTGCCTCCTGGTAATTATTCTGGTGAAAGAGATGGATATAAGATGAGCGCTTGATGGGCGCTTATCTGGGAAACGTGTTGAAAAGAGCTCGAGAGTCATGGTAGACGCTGTAGGGGGGGGGTGATGACGTGTTCGCACAGAGCCGTCATGCGTGCCGAGGTGACTCGATACATTCTTGATGACTCGTACTTGGGGAATAAAACAAGTCTCTTGTGAGCCAAGAATGCCCTTTCTGGTCAATTTTGATGTTTGTTGACATGCGTGGGTCCGGGAATACCAAACTTAGATAAGGACTTACTGGGAAATGGTTCATTCACGACCTCGTCCTCCTGCATCTCACCAAATCTGCTGATGTCGGGAACATACCAATCCTCGCGCACCCCGGCCTGTCAGGAAGAGAAGAACAATCTCAAGAGATTACTAAGCTCGGAGTGTGCCCGCCGAGAACCCAAAAAACGCGATCAACGTATGAGTGTCGTTGTTCCCTGTACCGTGCTAGAAGGACACGCCTGAGAAGCGGGCGCCGCGGAGAGCCATATGAGAATTACTTAGAAAAAAACACGAGCAGCGAAGGACCCGTAGCATTGGGCGTCTAGGCGGGATCGGAGTTTAAAAAAACAGGAATCAGTTATATGAACGGGAATTGGCTTTTTTCTCGCGTCCCAGCTTCCCTCTTCCCATCATCTCGACTTTGTCGTCGTTGCTTGTCTCGCTCTCTAGTGCGGCCCCTTCAGGCACGCTTCCCCTTGAACAGTTTGCCTCATCAGTGAGTTCCAAATCATCCCCTCCATCATCTCCTGCTTCCCCAATGTCTCGCTATCCGCGTCGAGACTATCGAGCCAATTGTCTGGCAGACAGTTCGTACAACGTAACGCGTACCGTACAAACTCTGCCTGCGATGCCTTATCAGCTGCGCAGTGCCCAGGGCCATGACCGGGACCCAAATCCCCCGCATTCAAGTGCCCGCAGTCTCCGTTATCCATCTCCCCCTTATCATCAGCCCCCGTCCACTAACCGCATCACTCCCAAGGCCGACATCGGCTCCGCTCGCCATCCGGGCTCAACCCCACTTAAACTCCGACATTCTTCCCAAATTGTTTAAGAATTCTCACCAACAACCATCGTCCCCTCACGATGTTTTGCCTGTGAATCACTCGTCGTTCCTACCCGATCCACTGTTAAATCCGTCTTATCCTGACCGTCAACATGGCTATCCTAACCGGCCTCGTACTTCCCCGTCAACAACCACCCACTCGAACAATGCGTTAACCCAACTTTCGCCCAGTCCTCGGACACCTCTTCAGGATATTTTGACACACCATGGCTTGCCTCAATCCCTTCCTCCATTACCAAGAACCACCCCATTACCTACCCTTGACCGTGCTGCGACACCCCAACCCACCGCCGCAGCCAATTTGACAGCTTTACACTCCAGTTACATGAGCATGCTCTCCATGTCTTCCCCATCTCAAGCATCGACTTGCTTTCCCATGACGTCTGAAGTGCATTCGTCTACATCCGATTCAGGGCGGATGCTTGACGCACTCTTCGATGCAGGTGTGTCTTCAGCAAGCAAAGTGCCTGAAATACGGGCTTGGCTAACCACGGTCGATGCCTCAGACGTCTTGCTCGACGCGGATCCCCCCTTCGCTGCGTTTAATTTTGACACACTTTTTGAAGAGCATATCAAGACATCCCAGTCCCCCTTGGATCCCTTTGGGGTTTGCGCAAGCGCCGTGGAACCAAGTTCAACCGCGTTTGGCTCTCCCGAGTCTCCATTCGATACACCTGCCCTTGGATTCTCACCATCATCGGTCATGGACACCAGTCCAGCCCTTCGTGACATTGATGATGATGACATGCTTCCTACCATGCCCCTCTTTGGATTTTCGTCTGCTCCACCACCTAGCCATGACGCTAAGGTTACAGAGCCTTCTGATGGCTCCATCCTTGGGCTCAATATGCTTGACGGTGAAGGCCTGATCTCTATGGCCACTCCTACTGTTAGCACTGTCGCCGTGCCAAGTCTCTCCGATGTTTCTTCGTCTTCTTCCGAGTATACCCCATCTCTCTACGTTCCTCCAGTTCCGGCCCCGACTAAGAACAAGAAAGCCACCGGGCATCGTCGTAACATCACCCCATCCAACCTTGTTCCGGTTGATGCACCGACCCAACAACGGTCCTACATCAAGCCGAGCGCTACCTCGCGAAAAGATATCCCTGCTGCTTTTGCCACCGCCTCGAAAAAGCGTGGGGTGAGCGAGGTTTTCGATGATTTGGAGGATGCGATTGAGGCTAAGCGCCGCCAGAACACGGTTGCCGCGCGACGATCCAGGGCGCGCAAATTGGAATATGTGAGAGACCTCGAGGCGAAAGTCGAGCAGCTCCAGACTGATTTAGCCGAAGCTCTACGTCGAGCGGAGACTGCTGAAGCCGAACTGCGAGGGCAGTGAGTTATTGGTGGATTCACGTGTGTTTTGTTGCTTTATATGGGTCTCGTCAACCAGTGTAGTGGTGCCATTTCCTTCCCCTGATCTTTCTACTGTTGCTTCTATTTTCTTCCCTTGTCTCTTGCCTGTTTCCCATCCCTTCTCCATTCCCTAGTCCTATCTCTGCTCCCCCCGTCACTCCTGTCCCTGCATCCTTTCTGCAGTACACCGCGCTAAAGACCTTGGTTGTTGCTCAAACTCTGCGTAGTATTTAGTAAACCCCCTAAGTAAGGGGCTGCAAACTCTCCACGTCGAAATACAATATAGGCTTGAGAATTCTACTGAAATCCGCCAGGCACATGAGCGTAATATGATATCCAGATAGATCCGTTGCTCAATGAGCGCAATCAAGGTAAGGTGGAAGAAAGACGGTGGCAAAGACGGTGACTGTACTTGGTGTTCTGTTGTAATGCACTTATATTGTACACTGAATATTAGCATCGATGAGTGCAATACCAGCGCCCAGCGCCCATCCGAGCTCGATACCTTCTATCTTCTTTTCGATCCTAACTTCTCTATCGTCTAGGAATTCATACCCAAGTGTAAGCAACGCGTGCATAAATGTGAGATCGAGGCAATATTCTGGCCGTTGCTCAAGTTCGTCAAGCGCGGCAGGATCTGCGCCCCAGTGCTCGCGCCACGAGGAAGCACCCTCACAAACACGCTGGGCGAGGAGGGAAATAGAGGAGATGGAGAGCTTGTTTGGGGCGGAGCCGTCGGTGGTGAAGACGGATGCGTAAGAGGGGGATTGGATGAGCGGGGCGATGCGGTCGTAGAAGTAAGAGAGGGCCAGGATTCCGCCGGTAGGGAAGGTGTCTAGGATGGAAGGCTGGTACGCCCCATTGAATGAGCATGGTTTCATTGGGCATATCGCGTCTTTGGCCATGACAAGCTCCATGATGCGGTTACATGCTTTATAGGAGCCGACGTCTGCGCCATCCATTGTGATGTTAACGTCTTTGTGCCAGCCAACATTTGATATTGCGATAGTCCTCTGTGTGCCCTTTGAGAGGCAGGGGTTCGAAAGGACTACAGGCTCCGAGGTAGAAGAGGTGAGGGAGGTCGCGCTATTGCCAAATTTGGCCATGAAAGCTATGAGATTGTGAACGGCGACACGCGCGCGCACCAGACCATAGCCGAGGTACGAATGCTGGTAAAGAGTGTGCGTCTTTCCCGTGAAAGTGAGCTCGTATTTGTGGTCGCCGTCAAGCATCTTGTCATCTGACTCCACCCCAAAACTGGGTTCGAAGACGATTTGGGTGGAGGCACCGCCTAAATCGAGGATGGCATAGGAGGAGGTGCCGGAATCCACGTGTGGACCAATTGTGGAAAGCAGATAGTTTGCTGTGATCCACGCATACACTCCCTCATCTTTCCCGTCCATGATGGATATGCGGTCTTTGGGGCTCATTTCGAATTTGTATTTGCCGCGAAGGTGGCGTCGGACGGAGGCGAGAATTTTAGCACTGGTATTTGCACCCAGGAGACGGAGACCCGCTGTTGCTTTGACGGAAAGGGGCGTACAGCTTACGAGGCGGGATGGAACCACGCGAACTGCTTCGTCCATAAGCACGTCGAGAGATTCCGCGGCGGCTGCAGGATCGGAGTAGTAGGCCGAGAGACCTGGACGGGTTTGCTCAAATACTTCGTATTCAAGTGTGACAGTGGATTTGCAGTTATTGAACTTGTATACGTGGATCCGGGAGCCTTGAGAGCCGGCGTCGATGATGATTGCATATTGGACGAGAGGTTTGTCCTTTGTGTAGGGCTCTTTGCAATACACGGTTGAGAGACGATCTGGGTCTGTCTCTGGTGACGTGGGTCCCTCCTGTGGTGGGGGCGATTCTGGCTTCGAGGCTGGAGGCTTGGCTGGTGCTGGCTTTGGAGGTCGTGGTGTATCCTGATGCGTTGGTTTTGTTGGAATGAAGGGAGCGGGAGGCTTCTTGTCCTCAAATTCGGCTTTAAATGTTGACTTTGGTACTGCAGAGAGAAGATCGGCGTTGTGAGACTCTATCGATATTACCCTCTACGCACCGGAGGCTTCGCGTATGTTGTGGCTCGAGCTAGGGGCAAATAGCCACGTGAAGAAAATAAGGACGCCTGCAGCAATAGCTATCCTCTTCCATGGAATTAAGCGCTTCGGACTAGTATTACTGTCTATCTGAGCGTAGCCAGGGCCAACAGCACGTGGAAGGATGTTCTTAAAACTCGAGGGTCGCATTTTAGCGTGGCGGTCTGTAGCCAAAGCAGAAGAGCGCACGCTGGTATTATCGATGTGTTTGTACCAGTCGACCTCAGGCAGTTGTGGCCCTAAGGTCATCCATCCAGAGAGGAATTGCTGATTTCGGCAGTCTCCGGTCTCGCATTGAGTCTCAACCTCTCGTTGCCGCCCTTGTACGTTCTCATTATTGTGCAGCACAGCGGGCGAGTGTTTTACCTCGCGTAGATCGGTTGGGGAGGTTATGTCGCGAATACAGCGGGATGCCACGCCCAGTGCAACGCCGGCAAAATCAGGTATCCAGGGACCAGGCTTTTTAGCTCGTCGCGTTTCTGGAATAATTCCAAAGACTGCGGCGAACCAACTCCCCTCTAGTATTTCAGGCTCAGTGAGAAGTATGTCCGTGACGGTGAGGAGTAGCACACTTGCATCACGTACTACACCCTCCAAATCTCCAGCACCCCGGTCGCGCGTTGTGTCTATGGATCAATCCGCGTTGACCATACGATCTCCGTTCCATCCTTCTCTTAGCAATATCACCTCCCCCTCCCCCACTAATAGTCGTATTCCCCCGAGCGTTCCTTCGCCTTCAACTACGGTAATACCCCAGAAAAGTACCCCAGAGCGGACAATCGTCCCTCGAACTTCCTCTCTGTCTGTCGCCTCACCCATTTCAACGTCTCTCAAGACCCCAAAGGGTCAGCACTCCAAATCTTCTCCTTCATCCAAAGCGTCATCCATATCCCCCAAAGTACCACCCCTCCGAAACGATTCAATTTCAAATCCCAATTTAGAACAGGATCAACGCCACCAATCGACTATAAGTCCCAACAATACACCTCGCAGAATCGCAGCAGCGGCCAACATGGCCGCAACACCACAACCACAGGCGATGCAGCCCGCGCAACCCACGCCTTCTATTGCCTCCTCGGAAGTGGTGTCTCCTACCGTCTCGTGGGCGAATTCTTCTTTACAACGTTCCCAGCCAAATCCTTTTGTCGTTAGCCTACCCAATGGAAAACCTCATTGGGAGAGTACCCTTTCTTCATTTGAGAACGGCGTGGAAGGTGAATATGGCGATGATAATATGACTATGGATATGATAACAGAAGATGGAAACGTTGATGAAGAGGTGCGTCTTCACCCACCTTTTCGTCTAGTGGACACCGGTTGATTTTGTCCATGGTGCTAGATGCACACAGCGTTAAAGGCGGTTGAAGACTTGTACACGCAGCGAATTACGCTCTACAGACGCCTTCTTGAAAGGGTACATTTTCTAAACCACTGATCAATCCAAAGATTTACAGACAAGGGTCACTGAAATATCTTGATATTCATAGGCTCAGGCTTCTTCATCACAGCAATTACTGGCGCTGGAGGCTGCTTTGGATGCAGAACGCAATCGAACCAATGAGTACCGGGCGAAAGTCCAGGCACTGAAGGAATCTTTGGATAATGTTAGGGTATGTCTCTCTCGGAATTTCCTCCTTTGACCTACTGAGCCGACCCCAAACGCCTCCATCCCCTGGCTTGAAACCAGGCCCGTCCTGTATTCGACTTTGGACAATCTGGATTTGATATCGTCTCCGCTATGAGAGGTGATGGTTTTGGGGGATTTGATGAGGAGGGCATTCGGAGTGTTCTGCGATCAATGAGACAAGCTGATCGAATGCGTTTGTAAGTGGCCCCCACCATACTGGATTTAAAACAATGTTTAATCTAATGGCCGTGTTTTCCCCTTCGTCTGGAAGGGTCCACATTATTCTAGATGCAGCTTTACCTGGGGATGTTGTACGTTCCCTCGCTAGAGAAATCTGCATGTATCGAAATGGATAGCTGATATCTGCCTACGTAGCCGTTAATGATTTCCCTTTTGAACCGCTATGCTCTGACGTCCTTTGATATCATGATACACTTACCTGCCGACCTCGCTGCTAATGTTTTGTGTTATCTGAGGTGTGTAATGAGATCAGTTTTTTTATCGGTTCTAATCTTTGTCATCTCCCATTCATAGCATCCCCGAGCTTCTCGTTTGCGAGCATGTCAGTCATAAATGGCTTGATATGTGCAGGAACGATGCATTGTACAAAATTCTTGTCAAACGAATCACTCGGCATGATCCCGTTCCTATCAAGGAACCTCGTGAAGTCGGCGGTTGGAGGAAATTGTATATGGCGCTGCATAATCGCGAGCAGAATTGGGCGTGGGGGAATCCGCAGTCGTTGTCGTATGTCTAATCCTTACCGTTCCTCTTCCCTATGTTGATGGCATCTTCTGATGGGGTGATGCGGACAGGTTCTTGAAGGGGCATTCAGGATTTTGTACAACCTTGTTGCTTAAAGGAAATCGGCTTATTAGTGGGTCTTATGACGAGTATGTCGTTTTCATTTGATCTGTATGTTCTATCAAAGAGATCCCAATGCGTGCTTCGGTTTATAGAACCATTCGTGTTTGGGATATTGACTCGGGAGAACAACTTAAGATGCTGAAGGTCAAGGCCGTGTCATGCGTCGATTACCTAGACGAACAAGAAGTATTTGCTGTGGGCTTTCATGACGTTGGTGCGTGCCCTGTCAAAACTTTCTAGCAGTGCAAACCTTTGTTTGATTCATGCACTTTACAGGGCGCGTGCAAATCTTCTCATCCTTGACCTGGTCCCCACTTCAGACTCTGCAAGGTCACTTATATGGGGTCCGTTCTTTTTCTTTTTGGTGCCTTCATTTTACTGACAACCTACTCAGATACGTGCCGTGGCACTTTCCTCGACGTACCTCGTGAGTGCTGGAGCTGATAAAGGTTTGTCCCTACTGTCCTGTGTCCTGGGTTCGACCGTTTTGATCTCAATGACGTACTCATAGCGATCGTGGTGTGGGAATGGCGAACAGGAAAGAAGATTGTGCGATTCGGACAGCAGATTAATATGTGTATCGGGGTTCAAATTATGGAGGAAGACAGGATCGTGTCCGTAACGATAGGTCAGTATTCTTCGGAGCTTGGATTGTACTGGATCTTGGATCGCTCCTTCATCTGACGTTGAGGTCTTTTCGTGCGTAGATGGTGTTGTTAGGTGGGCGCTCTGCTATCGAATCATTAGTGAGGCATTCTTGACTGATTGGTTTACCGTTCAGAACGTTTTCTATCAGTGAGCATCTGTGGTGCGGCACACTGAACAGTGCTAATGGTTCCCTCTTGGGAAGGTCGCCGCGAGATGATTGGTCAATTCCAGGTCAGAATTATCTTATTTCAATTATATGTAGCTAAATACCTGCAACCTAGCTCAATCAATTGAGTGCAGACGATCCAGTGGCGGCCATGCGTCTGTCCACGGTTGGCGTCGGTCCCAATAATATGCTTCAGTAAGTATTTCCCTCTGAACCTGGTCTCTCTGATTGAACATCGTAACCTCGTTAGGTGGTTTGCAGCAAAGGGCCGACAGATGACGGCAAGTCTTCGTCTTCTCGATAGCGCAGGATCTGCCACTTACGCTCCGGTGATCAGTGTGCCACGAAAACGATTATTCTTCATTTGACTTGGCCAGAAAGACTGGATTCCTTGGACTTGTCTATTACGCAGGGGGCCAGCAACGTTCCCTCGCCCGTCTCTCCCTCCACTCCAAGCTCAACTGCCTTACGCCATCCTACCTTTGCAACACAATCCATCAAGGACTCTAAAAAGCATGCCCTCAGCATATCTACATCCAGTTCGGGACTATCGTCTACTCCTACAAAGGTCGGCGCGCCTTCTTCAGTGTCTCCACTATTGCGCAAATCGACTGGTCACGGTGGTAGACCATCGTTGCCTTCGCCTCGCAGCACGACGAATGAGCTAATTTCCTCGCCCTCTTCCGTGACTATGACCACGCGCGCTGGTGATATCCCACGGCTCGAGGCTGTTCTTGAGACTCCAGACGTTGCTTGTGGAGCAGTGGATCCTCGAAAGCGCCGGGTGGTGACAAGTACCCGGTTCTCGTCGAGGTTGGGAGCGGATCGCCGGGTATGCCCTGCTTTCTAAGTTGTGGAATCTTAGGTCTTGACGGAGATGGTGTTTACAGATGTTCGTCTCCACATACGATGAGTCTCGCAATGAGAAATTCGGAGCGAATAACACCAACGCCTCATCGGATGGAGAGGCCACGCCGTCTTCTGAGCCGTCTGATGATGTTCCCCTCACGCCAACTCATCTCACTGCAGAATCCGATAGGTCTCCAGGCATCGCGGAAATTAGGGGAGCGTGGGGAGCTCTTGCAGATGAGTCATGGACTGAAGTCGGTGTGGATGCAAAGATTTTGCCAGGGTCATTTAAAGGTCTGGCGACGCCGGAGCTTAATCCTATGGTATCATGCTTCACATTCCCTTCCCTCCCTGTTGGTTGTATCGTATCTCACACTTTGAAAACTATTAGGCTCTAGCTTTAAATCACGAGAAGATCGTCGTGGGCTGCGCGGATGGCACTATATAGTACGTCCCATCGCCCCATTTGCACGAACTCGCGTTGTATTTAATCGATCTTGATGCTTCCTTGATATAGTGTCATGAGCTTCGTTGGGCACAAGTACTCGCTCGCCGAAGCACGCTCCCGTGCTCGAGTTGCTATGATTCAAGACACCACAGTGGAGCATTCTGACTAGAATCAGTGGGATGTTTTTTTCGTATATATTTTCTCAACATTAGACCCTTGGATACCCCCCAAATGGCTGGATATTTCCAATAATTTATGTTCCCCTACTTGTGTCTCGTACCGTCTCGAATTTTCGGAATCGAGGGAGCGAAAAGGCATACGATTTCTTTCAGCTCTACTAAATGGGGATTATCCTCAATTGATTCAAAAGTGTTCAGCCAAGGCCGACTATGGTCTTCCACCTGTTTCTTCATGCCTCCTTGCAGACACTATGTGTATCCTCTTCAGTGGGTGCCCCACGTATGGGATGTCACATGCAGCATCTGTGGTCGATGTCAGAAGTTTCCCAGGATCATTCTTCATCAATCGCAACTTCAACTATTTAGGCCGCTTCAATGTCTCATGCCAGGGCTTTTATTGAGCAACCAACTCTAAACACCCCTCAGAAATATTTCTAGTCCGTTTTTTCCCTTGGTTCTAAGATGCGTGGCACTCCCATGGTCCTGCCACCTACGCTAGGCCATTACATCACCGGCCCACCTGTGGAATAAATTAAATACAACCGCTCTGCTCAGGTCATGAAGTGCATCAGGAAGTCTTAAGGTTCGTTCAGGATTTCATCCTTCCAGAGGTCGATCCGTGGACATTGTAGCTGGTTAGCAGTGAGAATTGTATTTTGAAGGGAGCGATTCCCGAAAGTGGATTATGGATTTCACAATCCGACCTCTGGCATTCATACTGTAATCCAGAAACTGAGTATCGATTGGCGGGACCAACGGCTCAAATTATGATCGTGGGGTATGAGGACCGCCAGCGGGAAGCGAGAGGCTGACTTTGCGATCCCCGGGAGACTTAGGTACAGTCTCCCTACAGGAGTGCATCGTCTCCAGGGATAGCCACGCTGACTTATTTGAGAAAATACGTTGATTTGAGGAAAGTGAGACCTCCGAGGCTTTGCATGCATATAGAACCGTATCCCTGCTGAGAGTGCTAAGGACCATGTCCAAGATTCGGTGTGTAGGATCACCGCTTCATGCCTAACGTAGATGGTGCCTGCGGCGCATAATCCTCCGTCTAAGCTCACCTAACCAATGGGTCGTGTTACTGGATCACAATGCATGATTTTCTCGGGTTGATGTATCCACGCGGTAGGGACACTTTGCTTAAGGACTAGAGGCTCTATTATGAAACCGTGAGATTGGCAGATTAGACCCCTCCACCACTCTTCTCAACGGGAATGCTCAAGTGCTCCCTCCTTAGAGAAGAGAGTGAAGCCACTCGAAGAGATCTATCTTTCAGATGAGCCACAGCCTTCAGAGAATTTGAAAAAACACACAAATTTGTTAATACTTCACCCAAAGAAAACGCTTGAAAGAAAACGCACGTCAACAAACTCGTCAAAGGAGATAGTCGTCCCCAGAGCAGCAGCATCCTTCACACCTATAGCGCGCAGTGCCCTCTTTACATCGCTCAACTCCGCTTGCCGCCCGAAACCAAACTCTGTTCGCACGATGTTAAGCACTTGCGAGGCATCAAGGGAACCTCCAACAACGCCCTCATCTTCAAGCGAGGTACTCGCACGTCCGTGCGAAATAAATGCGTTCTTTAGGGTCTCGAGCTCGTCGAGGCTGAAATGCGCACGACTCGGAATAGTGCCAAGAGAGGGCTTGTGTTCCGTTCCCACAAGACTCCTCAGCCATCCAAATCCACCCCCCGAGGGACTAGGCCTTGAGAAAGATACGCCAAGTGCCTGTCTCCCTTTCAGCTCATCACCTGGGAGCTTCCCAAGGTCAGGCAGACCCATGCTGACGAGGAATGTGCGCGCAGCCATCCATTCGAGCTTCCGACGTGCGTCGTCCCAACCAAGATCGCCTGCCATGGTGTCAATAACATACGGAAGGGCATCCAGGGCAGCGGTGGCATTAAGGAACGAGAGACGAGACCGACGGGCAATGAAATCAACCGCGGTCTGACAGTACTCGACTCGTGTGGCATATCGGATCTCGGCCTCTATGTCTGTCGTACACGAGAGCGTGAGTAAACGAAGGGCAAGGGTAGGGGAACTGTGGCAAGTGGGCACATACAGGGATAGTTAGGATTGATACGAACCCCATGTAGTGGCCATTTCTGGCCCGACGCTTCAGCCATTGAAGCCACAGCCCATGCGCGATCCCCGTATGTCGCTGCCAAATGCTTTGCAACCTCCGTTTCCAGTCCGTACTACAAACGAAAGTATAATGAAGAGAGGTCAATGGCCGAAGTTCATGAAAGCATGGAAAACAAGGGAGAGAAATGGCAGAAACAGACCAGGAAAGGGCAGGGATCAAACAGTTCACCCTCTGAATGAGCCCTATGAACATATTCTTACTCCATCCTTCACTCCCAACCAGTCTAACCTTTTCCGTCATACACGCCCCGCCATTCTCATTCTTCGTATATTTTTCTAGTTTAAACTCCTTTACGGCAGCATCCACAGCGTCTCGTGCCATGGCACGATACGTCGTCCATTTCCCGCCTGCAACAGTAAGAAGACCGGACGCGGAGATGTGGACAAGGTGACTCCGAACTAAGTCGGCACTGCTCGGGCTATTCGGATCTCGGATGAGTGGACGAAGACCAGACCAGGCACTCAGGACATCTCCACGGCGAACTTTAATATCAGGGGAGAGATACCTGTATATTTTCAAGGTTCATTAGCTGGAATAGAACTGCAAGCAACATAGCAGAAAAATGTCCAAGTGCGAGAGCATTGGAACTCAAAAAAATGCTCAAAGACGCAAGGATATGGCAAGGGCCTAGAGGCAATTATGAAATAGCACACTTGCCTCCGAATTTCTTCCAAAATCCATTGGATATCTTCTTCCCTCGGAACCGGGTCATTTTGCACTCCCACAGGGGTGTCTGTCGTTCCAGCGATCGTATTACCCTGCCAGGGGAGGAAGAATATTACACGTCCATCCGATGTGGCGGGGTCAAGGAGACCCATTGTTCGGGTGAATAATAGTTAGGTAGGGTGACGTGCACGCCAGACGAAGGTTGAACGATTGTATTGAAGTCAGAATTGTGAGTGGAGGCTGTATCCATCTGGAGGAGTGTGTCCGAGAAAGGACCCGTGGCGTTTATAACACCCTGGAGACGATGCTGTTAGCCACACAAACAAACTAAATCAAGTCCGAGGGGAAGTGGAAATGCCTTTGCACGAATATTAAATTCTTCGCCTGTAAGACGGTCCCTTACACGCGCGCCAGAGAGTCTAGCCTCAGCTGGTTCACCAGGGTTTTTATGTAGCTGAATGACTTCAGTGTGGTTGGCAACGGTTGCACCATGTTGGACGGCCGTCATTATTAGCGAGAGGTTCATTCGAGCGTCATTGTGCTGGCCTAGGGAAAGGACCTTCAGGGACCAGGCTCAAGATAGCAGCACAGCCACACTAACCATCATAGTATACCAACGCTCCCACGAGACCATCTGATTTAAGCATCGGGAAAGTGTCGAGAGCCTTGCCTTTGCTCATAACATAGCTCGATTCCATGTTTTCGCTCCCTGCCAGAAAGTCATACGCTTTACATCCAACGTAGTAATAGGGCAGTTGCCACCATTTGTAGATGGGAAGCATTATTGGAAGCATGTGAGAAAGATACGGTGCCGTTTGCAGAAAGATTCGGCGTTCGTGGAGGGCTTCGCGGACCAGCTTATATTGCTCATAGTCCAGTTCCAAAATGGCTTTCTGGAGATAGCGGACTCCACCGTGCACGAGTTTTGTGGATTTGGACGAGGCCCCTACGAATCAGTGGAAGCTGCCTCTAGATCTGTGGGAGTGCGAATAAAGGGCAGCTAACCTGAACTGAAATCCTCCCGCTCTACTAGTGCTACTTTCAAGCCCCTCGTAGCAGCATCGAGGACGACACCAGCACCGACGGCTCCACCACCGACGACAAGCAGATCATACTCCTCGTCACCATGCAAGACTAAATCTTTCTTATCCTTAAGAACAGTGACAGGCACATTGGCTCGGAGGGCATCAACCATTTCCTTGCGAGAAGGAGGGTTCCATGGAGGAGGAGGGCGACCGCCGGGAGGGGGAGGGGGAAAAGATGGGCGGGAAGACCCAAGAGCGCAGTAGGTTGAGAGTGTCAAAGTCGAGCCGACAGCAACTATCGCCAGCGTTCTCCTTCCCCGTAGAAGCCTTCGTAGTGACATCTTGGAGTTGACAGTCAATGACTCCGACACACTGACGACGGTTACGGAAGACTCAACGCCAGGACGACATACGGAAGACACCCGCACAAACCAGAATCCCCCTTCGCACTCCCCCTTCACAATAGCCCAATCAACACCGTAGATTCTGCCCAAGTACTGACTTATCATCACGTATTTGGAGGGCTCTTGGCTCAGTCATGGTATTTTAAATTTTACGAACGAACCAGGAATACAAATGTAACACTACTGGAGCTCCCGGATCCCATGTCTCCCTTCTGAGTAAAAATCAGAGCGATCGAATGATACCTGATCCCCAGTCGTACTACTTACTAGCGAGTAAGGCAGGCAGTAGTATAGTATACAGTAACCCTCGATAGTGGGATCGTGGGCTTCAATCACTTTAATTGTTGCTCAAGCAGGCAGAGGTGAGTCGGGGCTCCACTGAATTCGTGTTATTGGTTCACATTCGTCCACAAAACACAAAATACCATGGCTGCCTGAACCAGCCTCTAAATATTTGAATAACGTGGCTAGTTCTTTTCAAGAGAGTAGAATAGGACTAGACAGCCTCAATATTGAATGGGGTTTACCAAAATAGGTTCCGCCGGGCGCTCGGCGCCTTCTGTCTGTGCGTTGACACCCTACTGTATTTGTATCCAACATACCCCAAAGTAGCCTGAGTTTGCCCTTTATAATATGGTACAATGTTGTACATGTTAGCAAGGTGGAAGAGAGAAAAAAATACAAGGTACAGGCCCAATAACCACGACGTTTCATACGGGGAGGGAGCACTCCGTTTATACTACGAGCTTCTGTTCGACAGTTTCGAAAAATTGTAGTTCGTCATGGTAAAAACGAATCCACTCTTTGGCTGAATGAGCAGGATGCTGCAGACTCGAAGTCAGTTATGAGCTGCCCAGGGAAACCAAGTCACAGACACAAAAACTAGCTGCCGAACACTTACGGCTATAGAAAAGGCACGCCAACGTTCAAGATAATCTTTTGGATAATCAGAAGCCAGGAAATTTATCAGGTCCAGGCGGTCCTGTTTGGTAAATTTGGGAGCAGTGACATGATGAGAGGTCGGCGCCGGGGATAACATCGTCACAGAAACAGAGGATCCAGGAATTGTTTCAGAGACCCCCTTCCGTTTGGTCGCGATTGGACCAAAAATTACGTTTCTCTCCTCTGCGAGCTTTCTGATTTGGGGCCGGAATACCTCCCTATTCTGCAAGTAGTGGTTCTGCCATTGGGAGGCTGTATGCCTCGAGAGTTCCTTGTATGCGAATATTAGGCAGCGATCCACCCGATCGCGATAGAGCACAAACCAACCGCTAAGTTCGCCCACATCGGCGGCTCATATGTACCCCACGAGACTATATGCCTCACCATCAGCTGGTTCTCGACATCCGTAAACGGGAAATCGACTGAGGAATCCTCGGAAGGAACACTTGCAGTTGCCGATTTAGATGGAGAAAAGAGGTCCTCAAGTTCATCTGAAAACGAGCCCCCAGAGACGGCTGGAAGGCCCATTAGATCCTGCTTGGCGTCATCTTCGGCGTCAACGTCTATCACCTCGTGGGGTCGCAGCGGGACAGAGTATCCGTGCGCAGGTAGATTCCGCTCCTCATTAGATCGTTGACGGCGGGTCTCGATTTCAGGATCCAGCTGCCCACGATTTGCCTGATAATATCGTTCCCATTGCACTGCTGAGCGTGTGCTACACTATTAGTTCAGATTGCAACGGAAAGCAGATCCAAATTATGATGAATCGTTCATCATTAGAGTTAAGATCACTCTCACTTTAAAGGAAAAGGCATCCCATTGGGGGTCTCCCGCAGGAAGGCGAGCTAGGTGGCGAACCAATTTCATACGCTCACGCTCTGTCACAGGCATCCTCGCCTTGACAGGGCGCGAGGGTGAATCTAATGGACAAGCATCCCCCGTCTCAGGGAACAATGGAGGCCGCCTGACATCCTCACTGGGAATCGCACCCTCGGGCTCAGGGGAAGAACATCTTGAGCCTTTAGCTGGCGAGCTATCCCATCGATCAGTCCTTTTTTGTCCGTGTAGTGCGCTCTCCAACCACCGACGCTACGGTTCGGGTGCTGAACAACATCATGAGCCAGAATATGTGTAGGACGACGAAATGCCTCACCATTCGTTGGAATTTAACCCAAATCCGCTGAGCCGAGCCTTGCGGCTCAGAAGCTAAATACCTGGCCATTTCCATGTTCTCCGCCTTCGAATAGCGGACATGAGACTGACCGAGCCTTCATGTCAGGTGCTGGAGGTGACAGTGATGCGAAATCAGGATCCGCTGTCGGCCCGGACTCAGCCTTGTCTTATGTAATATTATCGACGAATCTAACTTGTGGCTAGGCAATACACCCTATTGAATCTACCTGTACTACCTGTATCCATTTCTTTCGTTCTCCCTATGTTCTGCTGATTTAATCCCGAGATCTACTCTCAAAATCTACACGTCAATGAGCTCAACGCTTCCTGGTGTGCCATAGTGTTCAATTCAGAATAACACCGGAGACGCACTCCACTTGCGTGGGATGGAAACAGAATTGAACCTGGAATCTGTCTTCTGCTGGATTCTGATTGTCAGGCATACCTGAGAGGCTATTTTGATTGGGAAATTCCCACATGGAGTGCCCGAAAGTTGAAAGTGTATCTGGAATCCTCCGGAATGCCTGATTCCTACAGAATTCCCACTCTGATTCGGACCTCATGTCCAGGCGCGTTCTCATTTCTTGGAATCCCCCACTGAATCCCCCACTGACCTCCTACGTCCTACACACCACACTACCACGATTACGACTGCCGATCTCGTCGACATCGTCACCAACCTCGTTAAATACCAATTTTATCCATATTACTTGCTCAGATGGGATGCGATAACCCTACATCTCCCTTGTCATTGAAGTCATTCAGAACTTTCTCGTCCCACCTCTTCAATGGGGGGCATTAGCTTAGTCTTCCATCGTCGGGCTTACCACCGGACCTCACGATTTATAGCAGAGATTCTGATGCGTGCTCTGTTCAGATAGATTCAAGTGGACGGCGCCCCAGAATTCGAGGTTCCTTCATGAAGGAGGGCGATCCATCACCTAGGAACAATTTATACGTAAAGCAGCGCGCTATTTCGTCTCTACAACCCCGTAGTGAATATTCGAAGGAGAGGGAGGCTTAGACTACAAAGCTAGTATAAGCAAATATTGGTGGTGAACATTATCAAGATTCTGCACTCACTTTCGAAGGATCGTCTCACATCCATAAACCATTTGGCAACTGCGTAAATGGAGTAGTCATTACACAGTGATGCATGGAAACATCAGACATCGTGCCTTCTGACACCAGGTTAGTAGGCCCAGATCTTGTCTTCAACAGGGACTATCGGCCCCTTCTCGAATTCACGCTCCACGCTTTTGAAGAATTTCCCCTTTGTATAGTAAAGTTGGAGCCAGTCTTCGATTGGGTGAGCACGGTGCTGCAAATATTCCGGAATCATTCAGGGTGCTCTCGTGGTCGCTGGCCATCCGGACAAAGATTCCGATAGAGCGGCTTACAGTCTGGGAAAATTTGCGCCAGCCTTCGAGAAAGTCCTTGGACCGATCGCCGGAAAGTAAGAAGTTCAGAATGTCCAAGTGATCTTTTTTCGTGAAGGTTGTGGCCACCGGGGCTCCGGCACGCGATGTTGATCTAGTGGCTCTCCTTTGCTGTGTTTGGCTCTCGGCAATTCGGGAACCTGGCGCACTCCGAAGCTCATCCACAATTTCGTCGATATCGGATCTCCATCGCTGATATAGCCGCCCCCAACTCCTTTCCGAGCGCTGGGGGTGCTGAATAGATTGAAGATCAGATATCATGACCTATGTAGCGTTGAACAGATGGAAAGAGCACCGTTGTGGTGAAGCGCCTCCATACATGAGCCTTCCACCCTCCTGGATCTTTGATCAGATGTCTCGCCATTTGCATACGTTCTTCCTTCGAAAGTGGGCCAACAGACCGGGGATAAGGTGCATTGTTTCGTCGAGTTTCCCAGCCCATTTCAACCGACTGCGTAGAATACCGTGTTAATTTTCCTGAGGTGGTCGACCGGAGGTCAGTCTTCATTAACTCCTCAAATTTCATCTTCCTGGACGAGTAGTATTTCCGCCAGCCATCTGCTGAGCGGTTTGGGTGCTGGAGAAATGTACTTAGATGTTTTGGAATATGGCAGAGAATGAAAAGCGGACCTTCTGTTGGAAGGCACCCCATATCACCTTTTGCGTCCCACTAGGATTTGTGGCCAGATATTTGGCTAACTCGCGATCGTCTTCAGTATACTGAGGTGCAGTAGACATTGCAACGGAGGGAGAATGGGAGTCAATTGGGGAGTAGTAGGTAGGCTCGGAGCCTCTATATATACTGGCTAGGATGCGTGTAACGGGTAACCTTATAAAGGGCTGAGATCCGTTGAGCTAGGTATGCACTGGAAAATACGGACACCTTACCCAAATGGTTAGGCCGAGAAGCAGTGTCGCATGACCCCCTGCCTATAAAGATACCCAGCGAGCTGGGACTTCTTATAATCTAACAGGATCCCTGCGATACTGTTACATCCTAGATCTAGCGGTGGCCCGAAGGGCCATCCATGAACAGGCTGTAAACCTTCAGGTCAAATTTGGGAAAATGGCCACTGGGTTGTTCCAAGGCCACAGAAATCCAGAAATTCGCCTCTAGGTCTGGATCAATTTCTGGACCTCCCCCACCTCCAGAAAAATCTTGAAATCACCCTCTGAAATATGGGAATCCTGGATCTAGGATGTAGCCCTGTCCGCAGGGGTCCTATTTAAACTCAGGTGTTCAATTCTCATTCAAACACGAGAAGCCAACTGGCCTAACATAGAAATTGTAACATGCATAGTTAACGATGGCATAGCGGATGTGTTTACGCAAGGAAACAGCGATGAGCAGTGAGGCTTTCGCTCCACCTCAGAGAAAAATTGGTTAACCGTTGAAGATATTCTGCGATATTTTCTAATACGAGGGAAACGAAAATGAATTAGAACTGTAATCGACCACGACCGAGGGGCGAGGACGCCGTTTGGATCGCTTACAAGAACCACCGCACTCCATCCAGGGACAATCAAGGTACCTGACACCATAGAGCCTTTGGCCGTAAGATTGGTAAGTGAGGAGATCATCGGGGCAATGAGGTTAGGGTTGTTAATCGTGTTTGCCACGGTGTTGTTGTATCCAGCGGGGGCCCTTAGTGTCCACATCGTCGTATGGTATATCCCAGGAACAACCTCGTTGAATGAGAAAGACGTGGTTATATCAATTTCCTTCACGTTCGCGAGCTGGAGCGACATGGCATTGAAATATAACCGAACATGAGTCAGGTTCAGAGGCCCAGGGTTCATTTGAAAAGAATTAGGTCATACTTTTAGGATATACGTTGATGCTGTTTTCCTTCCCGCACTCCAGTATAAGGGATCCTGCGATGCCGTACTGTTCACCCTAAGTATCGTATCGATGGGCGAATTGCCGAATAACCACTGAACCCAGTAGCTAGTGGAGAGTACAGTAACCGTGGCATCTAGAAACAAGTCGGGTGCCAACGGCTTCAGAACTCATTCTTGTACGTGAAATCGAGATTCAAGAAAACGCACTAAATGAAATAAGATCCGGAATCCACAGCTGATTCGCTGCCAATGGTGCGTTATGGAAAAGAGGAGCATACGCGCCTCCTTTAACGATGTCCCCATTCCGCTCCATCCCCATAGCGTATATAAACTCGGCGACAGATCCACGCAATTCGGGATATACGTACCGATTATGGATCTCAGCAGGGGAGAAGATACTCGTGGATTTGGGATCTACGTAGTCCCCTGCTAAGACGGCGTATTCGAGGGCGTAGATCTTGGTATTATTTCGTGGATAGCTATCGTAACGGTTATATTCCCTAATGAAATCCTTTGCAACGACATAGTCGTGTCTTTCGCACCACGGGTAGTGCGTTATTACTGTCAGCCGGACGTAGTATAGAAAGGGGAAGGACACTGGAGAGAACACTACTTACATGTCCACAGCCGGAGGATTCACCACAGTCCGAGAATCCGTAGCGATGAATTGGAACGAGTGATCCGGGAATTCGGCAGTAATCGCTTCTGTAAACCGCGCAAAACGATATGTGTATGATGAGGGTCCCATTCCAAGATTATCTTCGTTGCCGATCTCGAGGGTATCAAGATTGTATGGCAAAACACGTCCATAGGAAGCTCGAAGGGCCGACCACTTGGAGGATCCAGGTGGATCCAAGATGAAATGGAGCTGCAACGCAAATGATATGAGTCAAGTCGCCATATTCAACCCTTAGTCGCAGTAAAATTCTCAAGCAACACACCTCGTCCAGAGCGTCTTGAATGAATGGATCAAGCGCAGTCGTGTTTGGAACAGAAGACCCGTCCAGGGAGTATCCAGCTAACCAAAAAAAAAAAGAAACATAATAAAGCGAGTGCATCATCATGGAACAATGCTTGGGAGAGAAATGGCCTACCGTATATGCCAAGGAGAGGCTTGATATTAACACTCTCCGCCCAATCACAAATTTCCATGAGACCCAAACCGCCAGTCGCGTACCCAGTCCACGTCCCAATTCGCCCAGGTCTGTACCGCAAAGGGCCTATGGTGGCGGACCAATTGAAGCGCTGGGCGATGGAGAGACCTTCCAGATCATTCCCCCCTTTTTTATTATAGAAGACAGGGGGGATTTAACACCCAATTGTGGGGGCTTGCTCACGAAAGCAGGAGAAGGGACGCACCAGGCCAGCGAATGTACTTTGGTTTGATGTCAGCCAAGGCTTGAGCGAGGTCGACACGAAGTCCATTTGGAACATTGTTGAACGTTGGAGGGAAAAGGGATATAAGATTAAACCACGCTTGAGGTTGGGTAGCTACCTTCGGTAGTATAATGGCGAGTACATTGTGTGAAGACGAGGCACGAACTTGGGGCTCGAAGAGAGTGAGTAAAAACATGACCATGCCAAATAAAAAAGAGAATGAAGTAGACCGACATTCAGAGTCACACTATATTCCGCCCATTCGGAAGTCAGAAGTGGTGCACTGATCTTGGCCGTGGCATAGGCCGTGCTGAGTGTACTATCATATAAACCGATAACGATGAATGATCCTGCGGGGAAAGCTGTGTCGGATCTTGCCCAAAATGATGCAGTATATTTCCAACTGGCCACCACTGGCAATTGATTCATCCAACCTGAATACAGAAAATGATGAGTGAATAGCGGTATTATTAATTGGAATGGATCCCCACCAGTGTTATAGAATCCCAAGGTGGAGTTAGAGCCAGAGGGAAGTGAGGGAATGACACTACGTGGAAGGGCCCACGAAAGCGGGCTCGTCGTGGTCAAGGCCAGAGCCGTATTTCCGATACCTTCCCAACCGACGGTCGAGCCTCCGTTTTCTGCGGTGGTGAACAAGGTGCATATTGGAACAGCGCCATGCCAGTGCAACGCAGATGTCACCTTGGAAAGCACGATTGTATATTAGCTCTAGAAGTAGAGACCAAGTTGACTGTTAGTTAAATGAGGCCCATCACAGGTAAAGACATGGAGCCCACATACCGGCATAGAGACCACCGTCGTCGCCACGATTGATATTTGCCTCGAGAAATATATCCACCTGAAAAAGGCCTTTCTTCCCTCCTGATGCATCGATAGTCAAGGACACGGCAGTATCGGCTTCTAGAGAATGCCAATTGTTGATCGGACAATTAGTCAATGATAGTACCAAGCTCACGCACGGGTGACAACCGCAACCGCCCCCACAGTCAAAAAAATGAAAGCCAGCCGCCGCTGATTCCGGTCAGTTTGAGCGACCAGTTGGAATATATAACTTCCTCACCATGTTCCCCGTTCCTTATAGTAAGGTGGTCAAAAAGAGTTGCAATCGTTCACATAAATAGCGCCATCCCTCACGAAGACGTCTCTAAAAGCCCACGAAAGTATACAAGCAGTCACGCGGAAAATGGCGGGCTGGGAGGGATGCTCGACCCTGCAACTGGATCAAAGAAGCGGAGAAACCAAGAGGACAAGATGATCCTTGGAATTAAAGTCAATATCAATGTTGACATGGCAAAAAATCATGATGAATCACGATGAAACCCGAGGACTTTCCCAGCTTCACCCCTCTGATGGCTGACAGGTTGTCCCGAGGTTTTTGGCGGTCTGGCGGGGAAGTCGGTGATAGTCCGGGGCGTATTTCATGCCAGAACTAGTGGTCCTACTTGCGTCAGACGGTTAGACTCAGGACTGGGATCGTGCTACTATGGTATGGTGAGAAGGCACTGTACTACCGTTGCGGTTCGCGTGGCTTGCGCTGGAAACTGCACTTCCCTCTATCTCTTCGTTGATGCGCGGAATATTAATGTTCAGCTACTTGGAATCACCATTCCCGTGGCGTCTCCTGGCATCTATCGGAGCTCGGCGGTACTTCAGGCAGTGTGATTCAAGTGCAAGAACGAGTTTATATTGGTGGATCCGGGTAGGGTTCGGACCAGCCTCTGCGAGGGCTTTGTTTAAATCCAAATCTACCAGGGAGTATGTTATGCCTTAGCGTCAGTACGGGGAATTCTCACGTGGTCCCAGATCGGTGATCCAAAGGCCCGAGCGTGCGATCACCTATAGGTCTTCATATTTACGCGTCGTGTCACAAAAAGCGCAGGAGTGACTGACGCGTCTCGGCAACAGCCACTACTTACCCGTTCTCAGCAATGACTATACTCGGAAAGGTGGTCAACTTGTCGGTTGCAGGAGGATGTAATAAGATGGGATGGACAAACGGTAAAGCAAGGAACAATGTGGAAGCACATGTTCCGTTGCGACTTCTAACCGTAAGCAAGTCGATAAATGACAGTAAATGTGCACGAAAACCACATTGAAATGCATATCGGCGCACGGAGAAAGCAGAGAAGAAGAAGACGCGTGCCCTAACCCCCAGGGAGACGGAGAAAGGTGCAATCCTGTTTATATGCCGCACGAGTGCACAAGGTGCCAAGAGTGGTTCGGCTGATCCTAACCAGGCAACAACAGATACCGTCGTTGGTAGAAATCCGGACGTGGCCAGGGTTGATCGTGCAGTAACAGTACTCCCGTGTATTTACACGTTCAGAGCTGTCACTTGTTTTGACAAGTGGAAGCAAATTAGCCAGCTCTCCCAGCCAACCATATCTTCTCCTCACACCCCTCTTTATCCCTCTTTGGATTTGGACAATGACGTGATCATCTTTGATGCTCCTCCCCATCAGCGCGAAAATAGATCCCCATTCGGCCGTACCCTTCTCTGGAAATGGCGTTGTCCCAATAATCCTCAGTTGTCTTGTTGGATCAGGGAATCCTTCTTCATCAGGCCGAGGAACGAAGTGAGGGACTGAAGGTGATGCAAGTCCCCTCTCCCGCAAAGGGCTGAGCAGGTGATGTTATCTGGCGGGATGCGGCAGTCAGCAGTTGAGATCGCACCCCACAATTGCCCAGGAAAGATCCCCACAATAGTTGACCCGATCATTCGGACTAGGGCCCTCATCTGCACCCCTCGGAACGAGCCCTTTTACAACCAAAGACGGCGTGGACATTGTCTAATTTCTCGCTTGCACGACACCCGAAGACGTGCTGCTGCTGGGACGACACTTGGTAACATTCTCAGCCATACACATTCATACACCGTCTATGCTTGTACGCGATATAGTATTGTGACTCTAGCATCCAGTAGACTCTGAACGCCCAGAAGAATGGCCGCCTTACTATTATCAAGAGTGCAACTTCTCCATGTTGCTGCTCTTGAACTGCAACAAATCCCCGCCCAAATATAATTATCACTATCGTCTCGCACAAATTGAACAACCATTATCTCATCCTCTCTGCACCACATGCATCCCGTGACATTCATATTCCATTGTCCATTGTCCTCCACAACTCTGCATTCTGATCCCAATGTATTCACGAACTAGACTGCATTCTTCGGTACTATAGTTGGACAGGATAATAGACCCAACCAACCCAACGGCGCCGCTCCGATTCCAATAAATTCATGCCTCGCCTTGCCCAATGAAATGGCTCCGTGAACTACATCGACTGACATTCAGTAGACTTGTACAATGTTGGACCGGCCACGCGTACCTAGGAAGCTACTATGCCGAATTCGTCCTGGACGAGGACAAAGCCTGCGAGTGTGGCGAACCGGTACAAACACGCACCCACATTCTCCTCGAGTGCCCAATGTTCGAGGACGATCGCCACCGCCTTGGAAAGGGAGAAGACCGCCAGATGTGACACTTGCTGGGATCGATGAAAGGACCACAACGCCTGGTCAAACTTAATCGAAGCATCCGCGGCCTTGACAGAACTAAGTACAACGTAATAAACCCTGGTAAACCATACTCTGACACCTAAACATCTCACCCTATACATGCATATGCCCAATACCGCGAAAAAGTGGAAGGAATCACGGCTTCTCAGCCGGCAGCCCGACGTTATGATTGGGCATCACGTGTATATTTGCCACTGGGCAAGTGCCGGGGTTTGATTCCGGTGTACTTGCTCAAATTTCAGTCACTGCACCCAACATGGCAGCAACACATGTTCTATTCGAATCGTCCAGTGGTTACGCTCTATTTGAATCAAAGTTGGTCGAAGAAATTGGTCTGAAGGTCAGCGACTCGTTAAAAGCTCGAGCATCCGCTTGGCCCTTTCTCAGGCTATTTATTGGCTCCTTCCTAAACTTGCACTTTTGCTATGGGGGACTACGATCTAGGACAAGGATGTTCAAAAGTCCATCCAAGATCTGCCTAAATTTGGAAAGATGGTGCAGTTGAAATCGTTTGTACCGTTCAAAAGCGCTGCACATGCACTCGAAAACGCGAATGATGTGTCTGAAGGTACGTATCTCATGTACATTCTACGCAATGGCGTTGATTCCTAAGGCTCCATTATGTTGGATCCTATAATTCCTTTTCTTTTTTTGCTGCGCAGGGATATTGAATGATTATCTAAAAAATATGCTCGAGCTTAATCTAAGCGGCTCAAAGTCATCCAAGAAATCTTCCTCTTCGGTGGTTCTTGGAGTCTCCGACAAAAACCTCGCATCCTCCATAGCAGCTGAATTATCCATTCAATGCGACACATCACCGCGCTCCCTCGAGCTCATTCGCGGAATCCGGCTACACGCAGAAAAACTCCTCAGTGGCCTTCAAACGGGCGATATCACGCGTGCGCAACTTGGGTTGGGACACTCCTATTCACGCTCCAAAGTAAAATTCAACGTCAACCGGTCCGATAACATGATCATCCAAGCAATCGCCACAATCGACCAGCTAGACAAGGACGTAAACACCTTCAGCATGCGAATGCGCGAATGGTACGGGTATACATTCCCAGAACTTTCCAAGCTCATCCCGGACAATCTCACGTTCGCGAAAGCGGCCTATTTCATTGGCTCCAAAGAAAAACTGGACGAGAGCAAATTGGACGAACTGACGGAAATCCTAGACGGGAATGATACCCTCGCGAAAAACGTTCTAGACGCTGCGCGCTCGAGCATGGGTACGGACCTCGGTGACCTAGACGCTATCAACATCCATAGTTTTGCCAAACGCGTTGTCGATATCTCCGAATACAGAAAGAGACTTATCACCTACCTTTCGGATAAAATGAACCTCGTGGCACCGAGTTTAACGAGCCTCATCGGAGAGCGGATTGGTGCGCGGCTAATCAGCCATGCTGGATCACTTACGAACCTCAGCAAGTACCCCGCGAGTACTGTTCAAATCCTTGGTGCCGAAAAGGCACTCTTCCGTGCTTTGAAAACGAAGGGAAATACTCCAAAAGTGAGGCAGGCCTCCCCGTGATGGAACATTTCCAGCAACCCGCTGATTACTTTTTTTGAAACATTGCATTGAACCTTAAAACCCTTCAGTACGGACTAATATACCACTCGACTTTCATTGGTCGTGCAGGAGCCAAACACAAAGGCAGAATTTCCCGGTTCTTAGCAAACAAATGCTCGATTGCCTCTCGTATCGACTGTTACTCAGGCGAGCCGGGTCCCATTCTACCACGTCTCTTTGCTGTTCTTTTGTTGCTGATGAATTGCCTTGTGACATCGTAGATGCACCCACGAGCAAGTTTGGGGAAGCCCTCCGTAATCAAGTGGAAGAGCGATTAAATTTCTTCGAGGTACGCTATGTGCTTCCGTTAAACCGATGGGATCGAAGTTTAACTGAGTTCATTGGGGTCTTTCTAGACTGGAACCGCACCGTCGAAGAACTCGGACACGATGAAGCGCGTATTAGACAGTCTCGCTATGGACGCTGACGACGAGGACAGCGACGCAGAAATGGCAGATGCACCTACTCGCCCATTGGTCGCGAGCAGTAATGACGTGGAAAAAGAGAAGAGAAAGGACAAGAAGAAGAAGCGGAAGGCAGACGTTATGGATGTCGACGCAGAGGAAGTGTCTCCAAAGAAGAAGAAAGACAAGAATGACGAGGGGTCGGAAGATATCGACAAGGCTGCGCGGAAGGCCGCGAAGAAGGCTGCCAAGGCGGCCACAGCTGATGCTGCTGCTGCCGTCCCTCTTCCCGAGGTAAGTGATTATATTGCTCTAACTGTACGCGGCCATGGCTAAGTCTACGTGTGATTTTCCCAGTCCGGCACCGAGGCATCACCTAAGAAGAAGTCAAAGAAGGATAAATCTGAAGATAGCGCAGAGCCGGCAACTAAGAAGCGTAGGAAGAGCAAAGCAGAATAGCCTCATACGCTATCTTCTCTTGTGCCCTAATTGATCTTCTACTTATCTTTGTCTGGTTTACTGCTAGCTCTCTTTGGGGGCCTGTAATTGATTCGTATTTTCCTTCGTTGTTGGATATTGGGTCTCCAGACCTAGTCGTTCCGGTGGTTCCAGGATATGAACTAGAAATGCCCATTGCTCGAGACAAATACCTGCCCATTCGAAGAATTGTTCTAAACGTAACTGATACGGTCACGACGCTGGCCACAGCATTTGCCAGGGGCTACAATAGGCCGGCTTGGAAAACGCCCTCGAGGATTACCGCCGGGCTGCCGTGGGAATTGGTCGCTCGTGAATGCATCTGATAAAAATTGACAGTGTTGGGTGGCTTCTTGACCTATTGTACATGGTGATTTCCCCTGAGATCCTGGGTCCTAGACAAACTAGCCTGTTCTGTGGACATGTGGGCTGTGCAGCAAGTAACAATTAATATAATCCACCTGGACCTATTAGTCAATATCATGGAGTATATAATGGATGTGCTTGACTTCTTTGGGAAGTTTGTTATAAAAACTGGGCTTGAACCTGGTGAAATAATAAGAATGATTAAACAGCCAAAGTGAGCCTCGATATCACCTGGAAAGAAATTGGATCTATTTGTAGTATGGATGCCCAATGAAATTCTATGTACCGAATGAAAATTGCAGCTACCCAGATTGTAGTGGCCATTGATGATAAGACGACAAGAGAGGAAGAGTGTCCAGTGCTCAGGCGGGCTAGGAAATATCTGAGCCAAGCAAAAAGTGCAGATGAAAGAACAAAAACAAAAACAAAAAACACCCTCATGGGTCTAATAAAGCAATGAAGTTCTTAGTGGATACACCTAAAATCGGAATCCTCCAGCGAGGTTCATAACTAGACGATTGAGATACGGTTAGCAGCCCAGTGACGATCGAATCGGAAAAACCACGCACTATTACGAGGATCGTACTTCTTCTTGAGACTCCGGAGCCTTGGAAGATTAACAGTATAGAGCCTCTCGAGGGGCGTATCAGCTAGTGCGTAGTTATTATAGAGAGCAAGGTCTGTCAGCTGTTGGCCTTCGCCTTCGGCAGTGGCGGTGATGGCCGCCGCAGCACGCTCCATGTCCTGCATCGCAGTTGAGTCGGTACGTTCATCAGGCCACCCCTGTTAATGGAAAGATATTCCGCACATTAAAGAAAAGACAGATGCAAGGGGATTCCATTTCCTTACCCAAAAGAGTGCAAGAGGCGAGATATATCGGTTGTGCGGGTATGCGGTGTCATTGGCACTGAAAGAACTCACACCAGATGCTAGGAATGGTTCAATAGCCACAGAAATCAACGACCCATTTGCGAATGACCCAGATTCAGCGTAGAACTATGATTGCATCTCAGTAAATATCCAATAAGGGAAGGGGGGCAAATCTGACATCGGTTTGATTGAGGATCTGGGATAAGATGTCGACAGTATAACCCGTAAGGGACACGGTATGCTGCGCTCCACTGGAAACACGCCGTTAATTAAGAACCTGAATAGTAGACTAGGTGGGAAGAGGCCTCACCGGAGGTGGGTGGGGTTCAAGTATGGAGCAGATACCGCAGAAATAAGGTCGGTAAAAGGGCGAGTCCTCAGATCTTCACTTGCTCTAGGGATAGAAAGGAACTTGTCGAAAATAGCCAAAGGAAGCGTCGGGCCGTTGTAAAAGGTCAGGATGGATAATTCGGGAGCAGAGCCGGGGGCGTGGATGTAGGTCCCAACAATATTGGCATCTGGATTGGTGTTGTTTGCTGCGAAATCTGTGATGGCTTCGAGGACCAGAGGAATATGCGATTTCGCAAATGTCATAACGCCACCCTAGCATCCAATGATCTTTAGCATAATGATATCCTGGTCTGCCGGTATTGAATATCCTACTTGCCCAAACAAGGCCCATCCGGTAAGTCTTGAATATGAATTTTGTTACGATTCCCTGGATATAATTTAGCACAATGAGGTTCACAATAAAATCTATGACGCACAAAATTGTTAGATCCACCCTGCAGCGAATGCCAGAGTTAGTATGTGGGCAATAACAAGGGACACGCGGCCACTTACCCTCAATGCAAATGATAATTCCGGGTTCGAACTGGCTGTGACCGTCGTAATCTCACCACTGGGAAGAACCAGCTCATACTCCACAACGTTATCTATGCCCTAAATAGACACGATTGTGAAGAGCATTCCAAGCTAAAGTTGTAGAACTTGCTCACCAATCCACGTCGATTAGTGATCCACGAATATCCTGAAGCGAAGAACATATAAGCCACACAGCCAAGTCAAGTAAAAATATGGAGGAACAATATGCTTACCTCCACCCAATGTGAATCCTCCAACACCGACCCCAGAGATGCGCCCACCGGGAACCGTCACGCCATATGGCTCGAGTTCGGCATAGACTCTGTCCCAAGTGAGTCCGGCCCCGATGGTTGCTGTGTTTGAGTCTTGGTGGTACGCGACCGTGTTGAGTCTGGACAATGCAATATGGACTCCGGGGGTCGAACTGAAGCCCTGATTTGTCGCATGTCCTCCGGATTTCACCTATGGGAGGATGATCTTAATATGAAGCACTGGCGGGTGGCTGAATGCCTCCACTGACAGCGAAAGGTGTGGAGGTCCTACCAATAATTTTAAGCTGTGAGGTAGATGCAAGTCAGTGCCCATGTGTGATACAGTGACGATGCAAATGGTTTACAATTTTGGAGACGTCCTCAACGGTCCCTGGCTCCACTGAACAGGCAGAAGCTTGAGTGCTAGAGGGAACCCAGTGGGATGTGTCATTGACATATGGTACGCTCCCTATGGGATTATTTGACCCTGGGAGGTAAATATATGACAACAGACGATTACTTACCAGGATGAAATACTTGGGAAGCGTGAGATATGACGTGCTGGATGGCCAAGCAGGTAGAATGATACTTAGCCCTCGTCTCAAGATTCAGAGAGACTGAACGGCCCAAGACCAGAGGTAGTAAGGCGACAACAGTACAATAAGACAACATGATAGGCAAGGTGAGGGGAAGATGGAGCTGTAGAGTGTTGTTACAGCTGATTTCAAAAATGTGCGGACGAGCGTTTGAAATCCGTGTGCAATGCAAAAAGGCGAATGCTCGAAAAATAAGTAGATGGACGCATGGTTCGACGGAAATCGGCGGCGGTGCTTGGGGTGATTGAAAGTACTACATTGAGAGAGAATTGTTTCTATAAGGGCCATGATCCGGGCTGCTACCAATCTAGGGGCCACAGGTCCGTGCCTCAGGCACCTGACATGTCGATGAATTTGGGATAGTCAGGCGGAGTCGAATAATCGAAAACGTTGCAGATCCTTCGCGCATTGCCGGCCGCACAGCCCGGGATGACGAGGCCGGAGTCCTCAATCCACGCACGGAATTGGAGGGAAACATTGAGAAAACTCCTATTCGGTGAGCGCCCATGTCCCGACTCCGGCAGACATGAAGTCGGCGCTAAAGTCGTTCACAACATGAATTACATAACTATTCCGCTATAGCCGCTCACTTCCAATCAGGTCATCGAGATTACCACTCACCTGTCACGTGTGCCTTGCAGTATTTCTCCGAAAAGAAACCTGCTGGTGCCAAACTTCGTACTGTGCTCTGTGGTCGTAGTGTTGCCACGACTTGGCTCGACTTGGCCTCCAGTCGACTTGATCCAACGACTTGTGATATATTCTATACCATAAATAGTTAGCTGAGTCTGGATCAACAAAAGATTTGGCTGGCTCAAAAAGGAGTTCGCTCGGGCTCGAGTGCTCAAGCCCGAGTCTTGGCAACACTAGCGGGGATCCTACTCTTAGCACCTGCACAGGCATCACCGAATCTCCAATTGGATTTCGCTCTGCGGTGTTGTTACTGTAGTGTTACGGTCGTAGCGATACGTCACGCGTCACACCAGGGGTTACTGTACTGTCACGTCACAGCCTAGAAAAAGCTGCTCCCACCGATAGCAACCTGGTCACGTCTGGTGGAATTGGGGATGGGCGAGCTCTAATGCTCATTGTTTAGTCAGCATATCCTTCTAGATCTCAAGTGTGTTTGCTTGAGCTCTGATCAAACACTCTATCTTTCCACTTGTTGTGCAAATCTAAGTGGCTCCACACCGGTTCTTCAACAACATCGCCATGGGGGTATTGCTATCTAGATCGGGCACTATATTGGGTGTCACACTCAGAAAAATTGGAGACTGAATCAGGTTCTGGGGTGACATACACTACAGAAACCAGATTTTCAACTTACAAGAGCGATATTAATGGGCAGATGAGTGAGTGAACAAACGGACAAACGGATGAACAGGTTACAAGGTGGTGACTCCAGATTCAGGCCTCAATTTCCAGAGGCATTGCATGCTTCTCAAATATAATAAAATTCTGTTCTTTATACCTGCCTTGGAGAGTCGCACAACAAAAGCACCCATGGGTCCAACAACACCTTTGCCGACTGAAATGGTAAGGAACAAGATTGCCGTCCCCAGGAGCTCCCCGGACGTGGCACGAGGCCACACCAGCAGCCTGTCTGGGAGAGGAGACTAGGCACTTTTCTTTCCCAACCCCCCCCCCCCTCACCCTTGATTTTGTTTCATCACTTTGTTTACTGGCTTAGTTGTGAGAGCGGCAGATAATCCCACCCTCCCGCACAGTCATATCTGCCGCTCTCATGCACTGAGATCGGCGAAGCAATTGCTTCGCAATCTCTCACACAACCATGCCAGTAGAGACAAAGGGTTTGACCGACGAGCAACGGAGACAGACTCGCTAGCCACTTTGTTAGACTTTGTGCGGCTACAGTAGTCTGCCGAGCCGGAATGTTACGCCTATGTAATCTATTAACATCCAATTCACTTATTTTAGCGAAAACCATGAGCGCGTGCGGCGCAAGACAGTCGGCATTTCTGCAGGAGGAGACGTTAGGCTGACATCAGCTGGTACTGGGGGCAACGCTTGGAACAGTTGGGCTTTGCTGTGTCCGTGTGGTTGGCCCGTGATTACGCTCTTTGAATCTTTGGTGAGGGATATATCGCTTAGATTTTGTGCGGATGTACGGCGACACGGCCCGTCTATACTGTATGTATAATGGTATAACGAGCACTTCGCGCCACAACTCATCGTGCTTGCTATTCTTCACTTCCGCCCAACTCTAACATGACTGCCATCATTAAATCGGGTGTGCCATTCGTGCCCGTACCAGAAACGAACGTATTCTCCTTTCTGTTTACTAAACCAGGTCTCTCCGTCCCTGGTGACCACATCGTCACAATCGATGCTCTTACGGCGTGTCTCGTACTCGGGCAGAACATGTGCACCGGGTTCGGCGATTGGCAACAGCGCTCACCACACCAAGAGACCTGGGTGGACTTGAGGTCCTACCTCAAGGCGAAAGAGTGGGCATCCTAAGTGAGGGGAACGTGGTCCGTATCTGCAACACTCCTTCTCATTTTGTCCATGAATTTTGCCCACATAACATGCCTAGGACTTCCCTGTTATAGTCCATGCATGTCTGTATAGTGGAATACCTTTTGTTTTGCTCAACAGTCATTGGACGCATGAAGAACTAGTACGGGCGCTGACACTATCCGAACCAAAACACATCTTCGCGTCAGCTGCCTTTATGCCTCTCGCTATCCGCTCTTCTGCAGCTGTCAGGGCTAGGCTCGAGACACCCATCCAGATTCATGCACTATTAAACAATCGCGTTTCTCCCGAATGTTTCGATGTTGATGTATTAATCGCACGAACTATCAATATCCCTGAACCCCTGTGTGTTCCATCCGACGAGGCATGCTTGCTGTAAGTCCCCTTCATCACTTGTGCTCCTGTAGTGCGCAGAAAATTCAACCTCATATCTTGGGTGAAGTATCTTATCTTTTCCAGCGGTACCAGCGGTTTACCAAAAGCGGTCATGATTGGCCAGGAAAACATGTAAGGATATCTCCTAATGATCCTTCGCTCGTGCTTTTGGCCTTCTCAACACCTTCGCGAGCAAGTGTAGCGACTCTGGCGCAGGGTGTGGTATGGTCCCGCGCCGTGGAAGCACAGGCCTCCAACAACTCGCCTTTTGTTTCTGGGCGGCCTCCCCTACCGCAATCCCCTCCCATCGTTATACGTTCTCTAGGGGTTTTGCCAATGTACCACACCATGGGGTTATTCGCCAATTGTTTGCAGTCTGTGGATTTTCCTTGCGATCATTCAATATCCTGCTGATGCTATTGACTATATTGCTTGATCCAGCGCATATCTTTCCCCCATCACAGTGGTGATGCTCGCAGACTGGAATGTGGGCGAGGCTCTCAAGGCCATCCGCAAGTAAGGCGTTTTATAAATATATATTTGTATAGCACCGCGCTTGATCATTCGCCAATCTATGGCTCCCGTTTTTCTTCATGCACATCCTGAACTCCGCCACAGATACCGCATCACATCTCTTACGATGGTGCCTTCCATGTTACATAAACTTGTCACGTCTCCCCTACTCCGCAACATGAACAAGGAAGAGCAGCACAACACCTTTCAATCGCTGGTCAAGATTTCATCGGCGGCTGCACATCTCTCTAGAGAACTTAAAAATCAGGTCAGGGAGGCGGTTGTCCCCAACTCGCTTGTGGGGAAGCACCTTCAAGTCTCCCAAGTAAGTCCTTGACCATATAGTAATTTTTCTCTCCCTCCTATCCATTGTTCCGACTTAAATTTTGTCTTCTCTACAGGCGTATGGAATGTCAGAAGCTGTAAGTCAAATCCCGTCCCTCTTCAGGCCTCAATTTTCCAATACAATGTATTTATAATTTAACCATGGGGTAGACTTTGGGCATTCTTCCTCCCCCTATCTCCGTCCCCACTCGTGCACCTGCGGGACACGATGTCTCCACCGCGTTGTCTTTGCATACTGGGATGGAAGCTGTGCTAGTCAAGAACATTAACGGTAGAGATAGTCTAATAGCCAACCCCTTGGATCAGGTTGGCGAACTGTGGATTCGAGGCCCTAATATCGCTCTTGGGTATTGGAGAAATGAACGAGTGACTAAGGAGACCTTTGGATTGGCGCTTGAAGGTCTTGAGAGTTCGGATTGGCTGCGAACTGGTGATCGGGTGTGTCTTCTGTGCTTGATCCTCTACAGTGTGCGCTCATCAAGGCAATTATGTAGTTCCGCTACGATAGGGACGGGTACTTCTATTTTGTCGATCGTATAAAGGCGCGTTGGAAACAACAACCAAGTCCCGGTACCATCCTGATTATTCAATGAACCGTTGCGTTAGGATATTTTTAAAGTAGGAGGCGTGCAGGTCGCCCCTACCGAGATCGAGGAGACCATCTTGACGCACTGCAAATCGTTTATGGACGATATTTGTGTCGCTGCCGTCCCGTTCCCGTCGTCTGGTAGCGACATCGACTCGGTGGCACCCCGTGCTTGGGTCGTGTTGTCAGGACGAGGTCTGAAGCAGGGTCCGGAGAAATCCGCAGAAGAAATTCATAGAGTCGTGCAAGAGCATCTCAGTAAGCCGAAATGGCTTCGTGGAGGTATCGAATTTATTGACGAGGTGCGGTGTAACTCTAATATATGTTATGTCCAGCTCACATTCGTCTCTGCAGATCCCAAAGAATCCCACAGGGAAGGTACTCCGCAGGGAGCTTCAGGATAGATATGCGCGAGCACATACAATTCCCGCCCGTCTTTGAGATGTGTGTGAAAATGTTGTATATTACGTCAGCAACGGTTGATCTTGTGATTCGTTCCTACAATGAGTTTGGACTCACCGCCGAGCTTCCGCAATCTCTGGTAGTACGTGAGGGATGATATTCTGCTCATTCCAGTTCGGCTGTGTGATATGTACACATAGGCTGGCGGTGCGGCGGGGACGTCTGTCGATTTGCTTTTCTTTCCTATTGACACTATCAAGACTCGACTGCAGTCCACACAAGGGCTGATCGCAGCTGGTGGATTTAGAGGCGTTTATAGAGGCGTCGGGAGTGTGATAGTAGGAAGTGCACCAGGCGGTATGATACATTCTTCATTTGCAACTGGAGTTGCAAAACATCAATCCTAGAGATGACTGTTATTCTCAGCGGCAGCTTTCTTCACGACCTATGATTATTTAAAGCACAACCTCCCCTCCCCTCTCTCGCATCCTTCGCCGTTGAATCATGTGGTCGCTGCGTCCATAGGCGAGTGTGTCGCGTGTCTTGTTCGCGTGCCCACCGAGGTCGTCAAGTCACGTACGCAGACCTCGTCATATGGCCTTTCTGCTTCCTCCCGGGACGCATTTCGTAACGTGTTGCGGGCGGACGGGATATTGGGATTGTATCGGGGCTTTAGGATTACCATCGCTCGCGAGGTCCGTTATACTTCTTCCTCAAGTGCACGGTTATTGCTGACAGAAAAATTTGTTTGCTTGACAGATCCCGTTCACATCTCTGCAATTCCCTCTTTACGAATATCTCAAATCGGCCCTCGCTGCTAGGCTCCAAAGACCTTTGCGCGCACATGAAGCTGCCGCGTGCGGATCTCTTGCCGGAGGTGTAGCTGCTGCTGCTACAACGCCTCTCGATGTACTCAAAACTCGAGTCATGCTAGACATGCAGGTCTGTTCATCCCTTTCGTTCTCCACTCCTTGGCTTTCACATTGGATTAACACGTCTTACTCCCCCAAAGTCGGATCGGACTTCGAAGGGGGCGATACTTCGTCGTCTTAAGGCAATATATCAGAAAGAAGGCCTGCGAGCTTTATTTTCTGGGGTTGTACCTCGTACATTATGGATCTCGGCTGGTGGCGCCTGCTTCTTGGGAGTTTATGAGATGACAGTTTCCTCCCGATTCACTGCTGCCTTATAGATTGATGCATGGATGCCTTAGAACGCTAGATGTATTTTAATTGAGCCCAGAAAAGCCGTATCTAATGAAAAGAGCCAATAGTCCAGAACGAAATAGAGGGAGACCGAGGAATCGGACCAAGTTACAATAACGAAAGCGAGAGGAGTCCATCAGCTATTAATGTCCCCTCCTTCGCAGTTAACAGCCGACGCTGGAATACGTAGCAATGCATCCACGGCTCTCCGAAACCGCTCAATGTATCGCCGAGCCTGCGCTACGTGGCGTGGGCTACAGAGAGGTGGAGCAAGAGATGAAACAGTTGACCTTCAGAGGCTGTTTTGAGAGACAGCATCACGCATATGAGCCAGTTGGGGCCTCGCCATCAGGCGGAATTGGCGCCCGAGATGCAGGGAACGGAGCCGGTGTCACTTCAGGCGAGCCACGAGGGGACGATGCACGGCGTTCCGGAGGGGGACTAGTCGGCTAATGGAATCGAGCAAGGTGCTTCGATGCCTGCCGTGTTGAATCGCCCAGTGGCACGTGGTGATGGAAGAGAAGGATCGCGTTCGGAGAAAGAGGGCAGAGAGCTCGTTGAAGCATATGCCGGAGGAGGGTCAATTCTGTCGTTCCAACGCATCGCTGGGGACGTGATCGGAATATGGGTGAATAGTTCCCTTCGGTACGCAAGAGTACTGGGTGGGGGCTCTTTGAACCAGCACGGAAAAAAGAAGCAAAGAAAAGCCAGTAGTATTCGCGCGCCGTAAGCGTAGATGATTACTAGGGCTAACAACCCACTGCCTATCAAGCACAAAGGAGGTCACGCTCAGAATGTGCATCGCTACTAGAGATACACATGACTCACCAATCGCAGCGGCGACGAGTCCAGATTTACTGTGCTGTACGTGGGTGAATGTAGGCCCATAGTCAGCGCGCTCGAAAAGGGAGATTATAGGTGCCATCGTGACGAGAGGTTAAGATCGAAATCGGGGAATTGAAGGTGACCAATCCTGAGGAAGTCCCCAGGTTTATGAAGACTCCAGACGTAGACAAATTTCGAAGACGACCAGACTAAGGTTCGGCAGCCAGCTCGGTCTAGATTGGGAGCTGCTCCGAACAAATCTCCCCGACAACATCGGAGTGCTGTAGCTATAGGGTCAGTGAACGATCTGAAAAGCACCAACATGACCTGGTATGTGGATCTGAGCGGCAACTTTCATAATGTTCTATGTCAGTCACCGACACCAGCGCTGGGGGAGTTAACGCCCGGAAGGATGCAGAAGTGCCTGTAACGACACTCCAACAAAGTCACTGGGGCGCATCGGCAGTCATATGTCAAATTGCGTCGAGGAAACACAGATGTTTAAACCTCATTGTGACACTGTGACTGATCGTGACATCACAGCTACTGCATACTGCTGAGTCTACAGAATAGAATATATATTTTGGCGCCTCGGAGGAACTATTGGGTTCTGAAAAATATATAAAACGATGCATTGATGCTTGATCTGTATCCCCATTGTAGAACGTAGATCCGCCTACAGTGATATCCCCCGCATCAACATAGAACAGATCCCTAAGTTTAGTCACATTTGCATTGTATTGGTGTTCCCGGGAGCACACAGGAATTACTGTAAAATGCGCAGCGAATGAGAAACTAATAATTGCTTCAGAAGGGATGTTTGCAGATCTTCCTGAATGTGACTCCACATCCTTCCGCCGGGAATCGGCTTAGGGGAAAGAATTGAAATTTAGGAATCTCTTTCAAAAAGACCTGCGATGAGAGGTGAGGAAGACCCGAGAATATGGCATGAATTAGTAGGAAAAATAATTGGGCTAGCCTATTGCACTCACAGAGTGACCATGGACACGTTGAAGCATAAAGGAGAATGTAGAAAACTCCCGAGTAGGGTCGCCTCGGGCCAAGGGCTGATGATGTCAGGGCTTGCCAAGTGTGGTCAACATAGAAATCATGGACCTTGAAAAGGATATTCGACAACCGCTTACGCGGAGATCGTCGCTACAGCAGAAAGACCACAATTTGCTCGATGCATGGGACAATCCAAGTCTTTGACCATGTTTAGAAACATTCACGAAGTACGATACACTTCCATTTGTACCGCAACAATGTATCAGTTGGGAACGGGAAATCGTTGTCGCTTGACTTCGATTTCCTGCAGTATCCTGGTTTGGATGGAAAACAGGTAAATAAGGAGGGTAGTGGAGGCTCGGAGATGCAGTCCGTCGACCGAATTATTCGACGGTGAGGAGGGGGTATTTTCGGAATGCGGGGTTCATCAAACATCTGTGCTACTACTGTAAGACCGAGGTTTTGGCGAAGGCTGTTCAGAATCGTCTTCTTTGAACAATCGCGACGAGATGTAAAACATCCAGGCAAAATTATTAGAAGCCCCAGACCGCGACTGTTGTTAGATCCCAAATTGGCTTTCGGGTGCGATCGTAGATTTTCCTGGAGACATATTCTCGGATCGCCGTCTCAAATTCGTATCCAGCCTATAGTTATCGTATTCGTGGGGTTCTCAGCCAGCGACAACCGAAGATCGAGGCCGGGAGATCGATGAGCCTATAGGGAAATTCTCGGGTGTCGCAAATCCCAAGTGGCTTCGTCCCCACAAGCATGAATGGTCGGTCATGGGACGTGACGGTGGCGGGTCTTCCCGGACGGGTGGCCTCACCAGCTGACCCTGGCAGAGCGACGCGAGGGGGAGAGAAGCTCGTAGTGAGCCTCGTTCTAGACGACGCGTACGTCTCAGCGTGGTCGCTTTGGACCGGACGCAACGCCGGCGCCTTCCGATTCCCTTCATGCATCAAACCTGTGGCTCCTTTGTACCACGGCACCTTGACTAAAAAAACATATTTAGGAGCGGTGGCTCCTCCTGGCTTCTCGTTTAAAATATCTTGGAGCAACAGTGTCCTGTGGGCGGTTGGATCTACGAGTAGGATCTGACAATCCAATTACCGTCTTCTGCTCATAAGAACAACCGCAGGGCCAAGATACAGGAATATATCATTGGAGCTTACATGGCCGTAACCTTGACGTCAGCCGTGTATAATGCATTTTACCAGCATCCTCCTGCTAGGAGTCGCAAAAACATAAGCCCTCACCGTCACCCTTTAAGTCTCTTGTTTTTCTCCTGTTCTGCCGTTCCATTTCCTTTCTGTTCCACACTCTCTGGTGCACTCTCTCGCAAGAACGAGGGTTCGGCTTCATAACTATCGTCCAGACATGTCGCGGCGTCTCCCAGTCCTTGCAAGTGCGCTTGACTTTCATTAAATCGAATGTCCAAATGTACCGGACCCGTCTAACGACGACTCCCCAGGACAAGTTGACCAGATCTCTTTTGACCGAGGGGACACGGCGTTTGTTATTCTCAGTAGCGCTCTTATCCTATTTATGATCCCAGGGCTCGCATTCCTCTACGGTGGACTTGCCAGGCGAAAAAATTCCCTCCAGTTACTATTGGCGGTTGTGTTCTCCAATGCTGTTGTGGTCTTTCAATGGTACCTATGGGGTTACTCTCTTGCGTTCAGCAGAACCGCTACGAATGGATTCATTGGTGTGTCCATGGCATCATGGCGACTCCAAACTTCTCCATTCTAATTCCCGTGTATCAGGAAATCTGAACAACGTCGGATTAAGAAACGTACTCGCCATGGCTTCCCCGGGCTCACCTCTCGTTTCCGAGCTGCTGTTCTCATTTATCCAGATGGAATTTGCTTGTGTCACGGCAAGTTTACTTCGTTCACCCGGGAGGCCGCGTTAAAACCTGTTCCATAGGTAGCTATTCTTGTTGGCGCTGTAAATTTTCGACCCCTCGCGAAAGCATATGGTACGAAATACTGATGCATATATTGACAGATCGCAGAACGGGGGCGAGTCATGCCTGCGATGATATTCAGCTTTCTATGGACCACTCTCGTATATTGTGTCATTGCCCAATGGGCATGGGGTATCAATGGTTGGGCGGCTAAATGGGGTGTGCTGGACTTCTCTGGTGGTGGACCGGTCGAAATTTGTAGTGGTTTCGGGGGCTTGCGTATGCATTTGTACTCGGGCCTCGGCGCAAACGCGAGCTGGTCAATTTCCGGTTCGTAAAATGATCTCAGGTGGTGACATCGAGTCCGTGCTGACATAAGTCAACATTGCTATCTCTATGCTTCATAGGCCCCACAATGTTTCTTTTGTATGTTTGGGGACATTCATCCTTTGGTTCGGATGGATAGGTTTCAATGCCGGCTCCGCATATGGGGCAAACTTACGAGCTGTATACGCCGCGTGGAACTCCAATATTTGTGCTGCAATGGCTGGCTTGGTTTGGTGCCTCCTTGATTTTCGGGTGCAGGGGAAGGTAAAATGTTCCCTCATCTTTCAAAATGAAGTTCATGCTAATGACATTGGTGTCCAGTATTCTATGGTTAGTTTCTGTTGTGGAACTATATCGGGCCTCGTGGCTTCCACTCCGAGCAGTGGGTTCATACCAGCATGGGCCAGTATTATCCTTGGAATCGTTGCTGGAGGTGTCTGTAATTATGCAACAAAATGTATTCCGGTGCCCCTTCTATTCTAGCTTGGGGATCGCGCTCACAGATCTTCCTGACAGTGAAGCATATTATGGGAATCGATGATTCCCTTGATATATTTGCACAGCACGGCGTTGGTGGTATGCTTGGCCTAATGGCAAACGCTCTATTTGCGGCAGACTACATCATCTCGCTGGACAATGTCAATACCACAGTCAAGGGTGCGAAACAATCTGGTCACATTTGTCATTGATATAACAGTTACTTGCGATGCCCAGGTGGATGTATCCAGAACAATTGCAAACGGATATATATCCAGTTGGGGTATATTTGTGCAACGGCTGCATACACATTTGTCATTACGGCACTTCTCGCCAAGGCTTTGATCTCGTCCCTTTCCTGCAACTACGAGCGCCAGAGGAAGCAGAAACCAACGGAATGGACGAAGATCAGGTATGCTTTGATTCTGTAGCTTCTTCCGTGTCTTCGAGATTTACTATCGGTCTACTGTCCAACTTTGTAGATTGGCGAATATGGTAAAGATTTTATTGCTTTCTGACGAGAGTACTTGATGTGACGTGGCTGATAATGTTTCGCCGTTCGACAGCCATAGACTTTGTCGAGCTTTTGCGAGATTTCGACGCCAATCCGCCCGTTCAGAGGTCCCGTTCCGAAAATCCGCGCTTTTCTATCCGCATGGCCAGTCTTGAAAAAGTAGCACAAGACTTCAGCCGACCTCGCCATATGTCTATCATTGACATTGGCCGCAATCCTGACTTCAGAACCGGGTTTGCCGACTTTGATACCGATGGTAGTCGAGATGATAAGAAAGTCCTAGACGTGATATAAGGATGCGGATCGGTATTCTCTTCTCATGCAGAAAGCGTTGACTCAGATTCAAATTTTTTCTCGAACAGGTCTGACATTAGAATCATTTCTTTTGTCTGACATTGATGTGCGCGCGATGGTCGTTCCTATCAAGTTTTCGTATCCTATATCCAATATCCAATGTGCCTAGACGACTCTGGTCGATTTAGTGTATTCCTTTGGCAGACATATGAGCGTGTCGTCCTGGCTGTCCCGATATTCCAACAATTTCTTTCCCGCCATCTTCAGCTAATAATACAATTCTAACGTTCAAATCGATGCACGATCGATTAAAAATTTGAACATTCTCCGCCTTGCAGCAGGCAGAAGACGAGACAAGGGAAACTTGACCAGGAAATTCAGTCCTTGTGGAAGATTTCAGCAGATGAATCATGATCCGAACTTCAAATGGACACCGTCCAAATCGATAATGCAAGAGTGTCTTTGTGTGTCAAAATGGGTGCGCAGGAACAAACTCAGGATGCCGCGCGGATGTATATGAAATCAATGGAGCAGGGTCCACAATCATCAGATACCGAACAACCTGTGCATACCACACAGCTGATCCTCACCATGTCAATTCCATCATAAAGATGGTCGTGACAAGTTGCAATGCTCCTGAGTTCTAAGTGAACTGTGAGAAAGGGCGTCGACGGATCTGGATTAGCGATGACGACGTCGAAGAACGAACAGAAAGAACAGTGAAATTGCGAAGCCGAATGATCGATACACTAACTGCAAGATGCCAAGCTTTCCCCAGATTGTCTCCGAGGCGAAAGAGAGGATCACATACATGTCAGTCCGAGAACGAGGGTAATTTGGAACGTCCGAGAAGCACAGCATCCACTTTCTACTGATGTTAATTGTCGAGTTAAAATAGAGGTAGGTTGGATTACGCACCCGTGCGTCTGGGGCGAAGAAAAGTGGCCATTGAGGTTGGAGATGGCTAAGGGAGGGGAATATGGCTCCTCCAAATATGAACAACAGTCCTATCAATGGTATGGACCTTGGCTCCTCGAACGCAGGATCAGTATCCCCAGGGTGTACTGGACGCTTAGTCGGGACCTAACGCGCCAGAGTACTTCACAACCCTGTATAATACGCCTCTGAGGTCATGAGGATTAGAAGCAAACAACGAAGACCTGCAGATTCAGTATTGCAACATTAATTTTTCTCTCACGAGGTCCCGAGATCACGGCCAATACCGAGGGCAGGTGCCATTCAATTAATCCGGTCTTTCTCCATGCCCCGGAATGCGGCAGAGCCGACTAACGAGGAGCGCCTGAGACTTCTCCGTCAAAAAAACCAGAGGCTGAAGAAGGATTTGGCAGAGTCAGAGGTGAAATCTCGATCACCTGCAGCCTGAGCCGCGGATTCTCATCGTGCGAGTCGATGCAGGAGCTCATTCTTGATCTCAAGCATCAGTTTGAACAGACTCAAGCTGCCTTGAACACGCTGAAAACTGAGTTGCAAGACGCTCGAGCGCAAGAACATACACAAAGACAGTCGCCTCCAAAAAAGCCCACAAAGATGATCCTCATTGATTCGGATTCCGACGATCCCGACGATTCCAACGATTCCGACGATTCGGTTGTAGATCCGACGAGGTATGATCCAGAACCAAAAACCGAAGTGAGTAATTTGTGACCTGCAGGCGTGCGACACTGAGGCACCCACGCCTCCATTTCAGCGATCCGCGAAAAAGCGCAAGTTGGAAAGCTAGTGGGAGCAGTAGCCCTATTTTCTCGGATAGCTCGACTAGGGGCTTGGCTGGACGCTTGTCAATATTGTTGAGGAGTCGGGGATTTCAATATTCGGCATGCCCCGGTGGTTTTCAGGATTCCCTCAGCTGGATAGACCTCCCGTTCTGTTCGTCTTCTTGGCTAACAAGGCTCTGAAGCTCGAAAAACCCTGGCTTCTGTGTTCCTGAGCACGTAGATACCATGACTTCCGTAATTGGAACTGATCCCGTTCTCTTGGAGGAGCTTTCCCGGTTGACAGAGGATGAAAACACGCGTCTCCGTAAAAAATTGACGTTAAAGAAGGTATCTTGCGATATCCATAGTAATTTTTTGGTTTATCCCCATGTGCACCTGTCCAGAAAAAAATTACCGAGCTTGAAATTAAACTGGAAGCCAAAAAGGAGGAGCTGGCGCAAGTGCGCACGGAATTAGACCACCTCCTTCCTGCTCTTCCTCCGTCAAATGCCAGGCCCACCGTGAACGTATGTTCCCTGATGACCCTTTTTTTGTTTGGCAGTTTCCTTGTTTCTCACATTCAAACCATCCTAAATTAGAAATCCAAAGCACCCCTGGCTAAAGAAGTCTCTTCAGATGATTCTACTTTTAGGGAGGACACCGCTCGTGTTGGCGCGGTTCGCAATGCTCCATCGTATGCCGGAAAAGAATATTGCCACTTGAACTTGGACAAATATGTGTTTGCAGGCTCGCCTGAGGTTCGTCTCTCGGCAGTTGGGGTCCTTCTCGCGAATGATAATTCCCACCAGTCAATGACCGTGTTTAACTCATGGCGCTCTTGGCGGCTTGAGGATGTGCACACTTCCGACGGTGGGTCGAAGCCACTCTCTGCCGCTCCTGTATGGCACGGGGATCAGTCTGGGTTGTTTGAACTGATAGAAAGTGTCAGAGCCAAGGAGGTACGTTTCGCTTGGGTGGTGTATTGTATCAAAATGTCCCATTGTATTCTGTACAGGAGAAGGGGTATGTACGCTGTCGTGCTCACTGAACATGGCCGTCGAAGTGTCTCATAGTCCGAGGATAGCTGGCCTCCGACTAGTTCAATGATATACCTCTCCCCCGAAGATTTAGAGGGAACGACCGACGTGGCCGACAAGTTTTCTATATTGACGACGAATCTAATGGTGGCTCCTCACTCCTATGGCAAAGACTCGGGTGATCGGATTCGGAGATTGTTCGGCAAGCCTGTCCCTATCTTCATGCGTCGGGATCGTTCTGCGTGGTCCTATGAAGGTACATTTATCAGCAAACCTTTGTTTGTCCTGGGTGACGTTCTCTGGCCAAGCCCACCATTCAAATCAGTACGTTTGGAAGGACTTACGTGTTACATCCTAATATCTGATGGCAGTGAATAACGCCAGTCGAAAGTCGCCATCACGGAAAGATTTGCGCATTGTGTTCATCCGGATCCCATGACGCCGGAGGGTCAAGTTGCCATTAACACAGCGATGCGAAGATATGCGCGGGGTGACCAAATTGTGTGTGTTACATTCAAGCGAGTAGGATGGGATCTTCAGCTATACACATCCTTGAAGGTATGTATTTATAGGTGGTATTCTGATCGGGTATTGACCTATCCTATCCAGGACGCAGGTTCAGCTCGTGATGGTATGAAGTCCATTCCTCAGCATCCATTCAGTCGATTGACGCTGAACCAGACGAGAGCCGGGGGCAGAACCACTCTAAGGTTTTGAAGATTTCTTGTTTTGGTCTAGTTTACTACTTATCTATATCTTGTAGGTCAGCCGAGGTGTAAAGAGACAGGATTCTACGTCCGAGTGAGGTATTAGGAGGTAAATTGAAACCTTGCTTTCTGACGAGGTGTAGAATTTAACGACAGTTATTGGGGATGCAGTCTCTCCGGTGGTGGACCCGCCCCTTCTTTCTGGAGTGCCAAAGGTCGTTATGTTTTGTATGCTCATGCACACATACCAGTCACTTTCCACTCCAGTCTATGGAGGAGTACCGCCTGATGCGATCAGCAGGTCTTAAGCGTATGGGAGCTTACCCTCTTCCAACTAAACCCAACGCTTGTTCCTCGGTGTGGCATGAGGATCAACCTAGTCTCTGTAAGGCAATGTATCGAATTCAGCGCGAGAGCAAGGTGACCACGGTTTATCCCGTGGTGGAATGAAAATACTGACGAATTGCCATCAGGTTCAAATGTATGGCATTTCCTACGAGTGCGAATATATATCTAAGCTCACTGACCTAAATTTGACTGCAGTTCGACGAAGTGGACTCTCTATCTTAGTAAACAGGACTTCGGCCGGTTCAAAGACTACCGCAACGAATTCTCAATCGTTCAATCACTATGGGTGTTGGGAAGCAACCCCGAGAGCAACACGTTAGGGAATATGGAAAGCCCATTGCAGTGCTTCTAGACCACGGTCCCGCAGGCTGGACTTACGAAGGGAATTACGTTCCCAAGGTCCTATTCAATATCGGCGAGAACTTGTGGAAAGATCACTACGTGGATCGGTATGTTGGAAATGGTCTCACTACCTAATATTTACTTATCGTAGCGTATCAGGCCAAGGCTTGGTATGATAAATAGGCTAGCACATTACCTGCACCCCGATTCTGTCCACGGAGACGGAAGATTGGCCGGCGTTGAAAGTGAAAGAGCGCCTGGCTAGTGCACAGGGTATTGCCTGTGTTGGATTCAGTGCATCTCATGGGATGCAACGCTATATAATCTGCTCCAATCCATTCTGGGATCACGCAATGCCGAGAAGAATTGAAAGGTGAACTAGTTCTCATAGACTCATTTGCTGTGGTCCTGATTACCCTTGGATTAGATCCTCCTAGTAAATGACGCTCTGAGTAGCTATTCCCGGAATCCAATCTAGTCTGCGCACGCGCGTGACCAAATGCTAACTGAACTGCATACGGTGTCTGTTGGCTGCCCAACGTTCCTCCCTGATTTCACCCCTCCACATGCTCAGAAGACTCAGTTTCTGTCATCGCCCAATAGTCATAGACGATCTGCATGACCTGAGGCTTAAGCGTCGGGTGGGATGGATTCAATTCTCAGAGGGGATCCTCGAAAAACCGTTTAGGGCTGGATTATTTCAATCATGAGAGTAAGGAAAATGACTACTGTACCGTACCTCAGGATCTTTATTATATCGCTCTACCTGTATCATAACACCCTCCGGCAAGGATGCGAATCCCCCTCCTCAAAACCACCTGTGTGCAGTACAGTACCCCTGCCTTTTCTTCCAGTAAACTTATTTTGAGGAACCAAGTGCATTCGTGGCCATATCCCAGACAGACGCGGGGCCGCTGAGCACATTTGTATTACGAGGTTCCGCAAGCTACAGACGGCGGACAGCCGAGGGTCATAATCGCGTTATCAAGCTGCAATAACATCATGAGTGAGCCACGTCAGGGAGAACTCGGTGACCTCGAAAGCCCACAATGATCTACTGTTATTAGTACAGTGCAGTTTCCCTCGAGCCCTCAATGTCCTTGAGACGTGGACACGGCTGTCAATACTGGCTCAGCCCCCGCAGGCGGGGCGAAATTTACAAATTCATTTCGACCCTCGGTAGCTTTGTTTACAACATCAAAAAAAACATGTACAAAAATTCAGCGACCCGGGGCCAGAGGAAAAATTTGAAGCTCCCCTTGTTGAGGTATGTCACAGTACCTGACTCAATCTTCTTCCTGAACATCTTCCCAGCCCCTACTTTTCTCGACGGCTCGTTGCCAGCCTTTCCAGCCACTGGCTCGCTCCTCTTCTCCCAGCTTAGGCGAGAAAGTCGTACTGCCTGCAGTGTTGACCTTATCGAGAGTCTCAGGCTTGGAAATATCCCATCCGAAGAGACGAATCGCAGATCCGGCAAGAAGAGCGCAACCAAGGGCCGTTGATCTTGATCAGAAAGGGGTTAGGAAGATCCATTATGATGCGGTCCGAGACCTTCGTGTCACGTACTCCCGCATTTCAGGTCTGACGACGTCAAAACCGCCAATGTCGGCTTGGATTTGCATGACGATATCACCATTCGTCATTCCACCGTCTACTTTGAGGTGTCGGAGCTCAACACCACTGTCTGCTTTCATCGCCTCGAGAACAGCACGAGTAGAATACGAGACGGCTTCGAGTGTCGCTCGAGCAATATGCGAAGGGTTGGTGTACAGTGTCAAACCTACAAGAACAAGTTTTCCGCAGAATACGACTGTTAATATGCAGCGCACACAGATACACAGTGGGAACCATACCGATGAGCATGCCTCCTGCGCTAGTATCCCAGTATGGGGCAAGAAGGCCTCCGAACGCCGTAACAAAGTACACTCCGCCGGATGTGGATTCTTTTTCTGCGAGGACGTTGACCTCTGCTGCGGAATTAATTAGGCCCATCTTATCGCGTAGCCTGTACAAAGGGGTCAATCTACAGCACAATTCCTGTTGGAGTTTGGTGCCACCATTTAACGGCACTTCCTGCGACACCAACTGCACAGCGGCCTCAGAGCGACGATGGTAGTAGATACTCAGGACGTGTGACTCACTGCTGCCTTCGAGTGCATAGAATGGCTTGGCTCCAGGGCCGTTTTGGTACGCCACCGTGCTCAGGAGACCATTCTGGCTCTTAATGACCTCGTGGCCAGTATTGAACAATAAGAATGCACCAGTGCCATACGTATTTTTAGCCTCTCCAGGAGCGAAGCATTTGTTGCCAACCAGAGCGGCTTGTTGATCGCCTACAATTCCAGCAATCGGGACGCCTTCGAGCGGGCCAGATGAGATTGTCCCATAGACTTCGGAAGACGAAACGATGCGGGGAAGGATGGATGGCTTGAGGGAAAAGAAACGGAGAAGGGAGTGTGACCATTCCAATGTGTTTAGGTTCAGAAGGAGTGTTCTGGATGCATTTGTAACATCGATGATATGTAGACCATTAGCCGCGGCGCCCCCCGTCAAATTCTTCCAACAAATGAATCGGATGTGAAGTTAGACGCATAAAGGAGAAAGTCGAATTGACTGACATAGACGACCCATGAGTCTACCAGTCCCGAATAACAGGTTATCAGATTCGTGGGCCTCTTTTACCTCTGGATAATGCTGAATCATCCAGTGCAACTTTAGAGCCGAAAAGTAAGTTGACAGTTTCAAGCCCGTCCTTTCGATCATATTAATCCCAGCGGTCAGTAGGCGGTCCTAGCGTATATTTCTCTGTCAGTATACCCACAATGTCTTGAGGATCTCCACAGCATCATCGCCCCTGGACAAACGAGCCATCTTCGACTTCGAAGCCCACTTCATTGAGCTTGCGCTCATACGCAGTGACCTCGCCTTTATTTCTCGTGTCCGTCCATACAATAGCTTGACATAGGGGCTTCCCCGAGATACGGTGCCAAGCAACGGTGGTCTCACGTTGGTTCGTTATGCCGATGGTCTTGATACTCTTCCCGGACCAGCCTTTCCCCTCCAGTTTGCTCACGGCTCCAGCGATGCATTCCTGTGCAACCTGGATAATCTCAGTAGCATCGTGTCCGTGCCAACCAGGACGAGGATAATACTGGGTAAACTCGAGCTGATGCTCTGCAATAATGTTAGCGAAGGAATCAAAGACGATGAAGCGAACAGAGGTCGTTCCACAATCGAGTGCGCCCACGAATTCCCCTTGCTTTAGACCGGCCATGACGATCTCGGGCGGGGGGACACCTTATCCTAGCAAGACAATTGAGGTTCTTAGCATGTGGAAGCCTAAAACGGCACCTGCCGAATTCGTTCGCCTCCCACAGAAATGTGCGGACATCAGACAATAGTGTATTTTACTCACAGATTTCGTCGCCCTGATAGGGGAGCTGAGCAATTACAGCGATGCTCATGTCGACGGAAATTTAGTTTTTGTGGCTGATTTGATCCGGGAACTTTTCGCAAGGATATCCGGGGTCCATGTGACATCCGTTACGGAGGATGCCGGTCTCCACCAACATGTGGACATGTCATCTTGAACAAAATACCCGCATCTGTATTCTGTAAGACCTTGGTTGAAATATTTCGGGGTTTCATGAATAAAGAATCATTGGAACCTAATAAAACATGCCTGGAAACTGTCGCCACCTCCCGACGTTGCAGTCCCTTGGGCCGACACGGGAGCTGGTCTGATTCATTCACTGTAGTTCGAATATTGACCAGCTTGTGCTCATAAGCACGGTCACGGGGTGGGACCCCAGAGAATACATTTTTCAAGTCGGCTATGGCAATAAAATTAACTTCTCTATTGAAATGTCTCTTGGTGTAAGCCTGTAACCAAGGATCAGGCCCATCGCACAGGTCTCTTTGGTTGAAATATCATTCCATGTGTGAACTACGACTATTTTCAATCTACTGACTGGCCCGCAACAAGACTGCGGGTTCTCGAGTGATGATTCCTCATGCCAGAGTATTGGAAAATACCGTGTGTACCCTCCAAGGCATTGTCAAGGGCAAGGGCGTAATCGCCAATCGCCGATCCTGATCAGGTAGGTGCCGTGGCTATGCGACCATTATATATTGCAATTGCTTATAAAGAATGGCTTCCCCCGAAAACTCACCCGCGCCCAAATTATGAGTTCCATCCAGCAGCTCCTTCCCCCCTCCCTTGCTCTCGGCCCACATCTGAGTGCCGCCCGATATTTCCTCGTTTGTTCCTTGACCGTCGCAGCGTGGGATACCCTTGGTGAGCCTTAATCCGCACATCTTCATGCATATCAGATCTTCACACCTCGATATTAGTCCTTAGTCCCCGCACATGGCGCTTACAAAGAACACCAGGATGGCCTCTACTTAAAGTCATCTATCTCCTGCTGCGCTATATCATGCCCATAGAATTTATTGCGATCGGTCAGTTGGCCTGAAATTCTGCTTTCGGTTCCCAGGCCTATCGTTAACTTTTTCCGGGTGTCAGGAGTTACATATCTTGATCCCAACTTCTCGGAGAGCAGCTGCAGACGTTTCTATCTCTTTGAGCCTATTATGACCGCCGTCTTGATGATGCTCAGCTCCAGTGCTCTCGTCATTCGTGCCTCCGCAATTTATGAGCAAAGTCTACGTGTGAAAATCCCACTTTCTGCTCTACTTCTCGTCCAATTCGCCGTCCACTTTGCAAGCTGTTTCTTCTATCGTATTGTACCCCTAAAGCCCACCCAAGGCTGCATACCTGGTCCTCAGCATGATTGGGTCGGAGTATATTGGGCACCCCCGACACTCCTATACATTATCACTGTGCGTTACACTCTGCATGTTCCCCTCTGGCATCAACTTATCATTTTCCTCTCTAGTTCGTTCTGGCGCTCAATCGTTCCATTATATCGCTTCGGACTAGGCATATATCATGGTGGAAACTAACCATTCGTGATGGGCTCACCCTCTACGCTGTGAGTTCTGAGGTGCTTCCTATCGGAACTGCAGCTTTCCTCACGTTTGCCATGCTCCAGGTGGTAATGGGTATCAACCTTATTAATCTTCTGTACTTCTTCCTCATCAAGGCCCAGGATGAGGCGGATCCCGTCAAAACCATTGTCACAAGGTATTCAGCCTCCCATCTCGTCTTTCCCCCACCCCCGATTGACAAGAATGGTTCCCCTTGAATGAAGTATGACGACGGTCCTCACGGTCACTATGACCATGCGGATAATTCTAAATGTTCGCGGTTCCCTTTATAGCGGTGGGACTTTCGACCTCAGCGCGACATCTCGCGGCACTACTAGCCAATCCAATCCGGGTTCGAGCCCTCAACGGCAACGCCAGTCATCCCATCTCGACGTCAAATCGAAACAATCTGGGAATGGCATTGTCGACCTCAGTCGACCCGCCCCTACATTTGCCATCGAAACGACGCGAAGGGGCCATCTTCTGATTACGTAGTCAAGGATACCGACGCAGCTGCCAGCGAAATGTTCGAGTCCCCCGTAACCAGCGAGATCACCCAGCACAGCAGCCCTGAAGCTCGCCTCTCTCCTCTACAGCGCCCGCATCTTGAAGAAGATTTGGAGTCCTATGACCCCTACCTATATGATTCGCACCCATTTGCTACTTCGCTCCCTGCATCCTATGGGGAGAGTCATCACTCTACGATCACCCGCGCGGGTGTCAGACCACTTCCCAGACCTGTTCCCATGGTGTCAATGGATCCTGCAGCGCGACGCCGAAAGGAGGTGTGGGATGCTGAAGCTTCATAGGTTACTAATACCTGCTGTTCTGTTCAAATACTTGTATTTTCCTGCTTTCGATGCTCGATGTCGACCCATAGGCTGTGTACGTATGTTTAATTTATCAGTGTTGTCCCTCTACTAGTCTCGCGCGCTACGCTTCTCCGTCTCAGGCAGCCCTGAATGCGAATTTTGAGTTCGGGCATGGCATATCACATACAAGATTAGAGGCGCATGCCCATAGGGTCATGGATGTATAAGAGATGCTGGGCCACGTTACTCATCATCATCTTCCTCCTCCGCCACATCATCCTCTGCCTCCTCATCCTCATCCTCATCCTCCCCCTTCGCTGCCTCTACAACGGCTGTCGCAATACGATCCAAATCTCTCTGGCCATCTTGAGAAATTCGGCGGCCCCCATCGGGAGCTTTTTCCAATACACCAATTTTCTCGAGAGACTGGCATACTTTACGTTGTACAGAAGCGGAGGAGTCGTGGTGATGGGAGGGGCGGTTTCCGCGTCGATTGCGTCCACCGTGCAATTTAGTAAGGGCGCCAATGCCGACATGTTTCCGCAAGTAGATGTGGCGGGCTACCGCAGCTGAGAACAAAAAAGAGAACGCATACAATGATAACGGGGAGAATGAGGAGGGAAATCGAGAATCAAAGGGAGACCAATTGGGGGGGAATAAGTCTATCAACTTACCAGCGCGAATGTAGTACCAGTCTGGGTCGTAAGGGGCTAGCTCCTTGTATGAGCCTGTCTTGACGAGATCAACCCATGTTGGGACTTCTAGTTTCCCAGAGCGCTTCAAGTGGGAAGCATACGCATCGATGAAAGCGTCAGCACTGCCAACAAAAAAAAGAAATTCATCACTCTCAGTTCTGCATTGTGTACCTTGAAGAGAGACAACCACGCCTAACCTAATGTCACGGACGCCAGGCATGGTAGATAATAGGGCGATGCTAGATGGGTCGGTACAGCGCGACGGTTATGTCTGGATTGAAAGGTCTGCCCCGGATGCAAGGTCGTCAGCTATACAGTAGACGGAGATCTCCGATGTAGGTGCCCAGAGTAATTTGGCGCTTCCGTTTCGCGCTATATACTCTGTTGGATGCGACACCACCCGAAATACCTTGATTCTTGGCTCAGATTTCGATGTACCTGTCATGTCTCTTGCACAACTTGCATGCCACATTCGTAGCCTTCGCGAGATCTGCCAGCCGAAGTTCTCAGAACAGAACCAGTGATTTTTACTCTGATCTATCTGGCTTCACTCAGCTACACTCGAGGCGATGCCGAAGTAATCGTTGTGCATGCACATCTGTATGTTCCGTCCGAACTGGGCTGTAATTTGTACCCTTTTCGGGTCTTACTCCCCTGCCGAGCCCATCCTGGGAATGACATGCCCCTTGACTGCTGGGCGAGTGCAGTACTGACACGTATCCACAATGTCATGAACATCTCATTGGGACAGGGTGGCTATCGTCCTCCACACAGTACCATTCGTAACTACGCTGCTTGAAGACTCTTGACTGGCACTGGTTTGTAAATAAAATGCTAGATTATCGAATGGATAATGTAACCCAAGATAAGTTGGTGGACCGAAGTGATACGAGTGGTGTTATTGAAATCTGATGATGAAAGATAGCAGTTGCTATCGAGCATATACAGAATAAGAGGAATCCAGCGGCCGCGGGTACCACCACAATTTAGTGATCCCCACAGGGCTGGGGAGGTATATGTTGCTTGGTATCCACGGAATTCTATCATGGCAATAACAGACACGGGTTCCCAGTGATGGAGGCCGAATCATTACAGTTCAAAACGACCTGAGGGCCAAGGATATCAAAATCCGGACATCGGCAACGGCACCTATATCGCTGGCAAAATATTGAAAGCTCAAGATGCTATAACGGTTCCAATCGGAACTGCTGAGACGGCCATTCTTGAACACCGAGATGACGAAGGCCCAGGAGAGTTTCCACCAACAGACACCAATGCAGACCCCAAGGATTACCCGAATCTCTGGGACTACTGGCCTGGGTCATTCCGAGCATTAATCGAACACACATCTGTGAAATGCCCAACCCCTGATGGGAAAGAGAGGCCCAATATACTCACATCCTTGGTTCACTGACGACGATCCGCCAGAGACGGTAACGACACCCGGAACCCTGGGTCACCACAACTGTCAGACCCGAGAAGAACCCCCTTGATTTTAAGAGTGAGAAGCACGGCTTAGATCTCTTGGCGGAATGGTGAAACCCGCCACATCAGGTTGGGCCGCCAACAACCACATCAAGGCTGAGAGATCGGCCCCAAATCCAGGGGTGTTTGTTTGCCATTTGATAGCAGTCCATTTGTCAGAGCCGATTGTGGCAGCACACTCCGTAGACTGGGCATCTTTTCCGGGATAACTATTGTGAACATTAGATTTACCGCCAACCCCTCCAGCATAGCAATGCTAAGCAGTCCTATGATAGTCTAAGCGCCATGGGGTTTCGAAAGCTGAAACCCACGCACAAAAAGCATTAGGTTGAAATTGTCATGGAATTGTGGCCGCACCACACTGTCAGGATTCGAAGGCACCTCCTCTAAAGTAATGGTCGTTAGAGCGCAGACACGGGTTAAAAAATCTTCTTACAGTTATGTTCATATCTGCGAAGGGATATTAGCTCAAAGGATGATTTGGGTGCAGAACGGACTCGACGCAGAGTACGCACCCAACAATCTTCACATAACCATTGTTTTCCAGGGAAGAGCGTAGGCCATTAGCGACCCGAACCTGGGTCAGAAGTATATCCCAGGAAGGACTGGTACCCCGTGCCACCCGAAGACGGGAGATTGTTCAATACCAGGGCCACGCAGTCAGCTATTGAAAGTCAGAATCAGTCCGATTCCGAGGCCGCCATCTTCAATGCTTACTGAGTGCGGCTCCGAATCCATCCCGTAACGAAAGGATGGGGAAGGAAACGGCTGTCAAAATAAAAACATATCCTACAATCTGTTGAAGCAATTGGCTATCGCCGACAACAAGATCTGCTTGGTCAATGGGGCTGGAAGAGTGAACCCAGTTCATGGGGAGGCACTGTTGAGATAGGCGAATGGGTTCGTTCCATCCCATGTGCTCTTTAGAATTAAGAAGTCCGCACCAATATTTCAACAGTGTGTACCTGCCAGATATCGTAAAGGCCCACCGGCTAGAAAATGAAGTTTGAGGGAGTTTGAGACACAAGTAGAATCATTGGAACGAAATGCTTGGGCGGCGGCACAAGTCGACAAAGTGGATAATAGAGTGATGATCCTGCTGGATGCTATTGTTCAAGGAATACTGGAGGAGGAAATCCTAACGTCCAAAGTGTCAAGGATGGACTCCATCAATTTTTAATCATTGATTACGGTGTTTGTCTCGCCGTTCAACGCGAGGAATCCTGGCGGAAGGGGATGAGGTAGAGCTCGTGGGCCACGAACTCCCATACACGTGGCATCCCTGCCACACAGCAGCGAGAAAATAAATCAAGAGCTTAGTTACAGCAGCCCTCTAAAGGGGCTGTCCGCATGGACACTGTTGAAATGGACCATGGCAGGTTTGTTACTTGCTATCATGATATTCCCTCACTGAAATGTGTTTACCGTAGTGTTGCAACCTTAGGTCAGATCGTTAAGGAAATCCAGTTTAGATATTAATATTGCTGATCTGGGCTTCGATAAGCGTTTTCGGGGGTCAGAAAAAAACCGGTGTGACTTGCAACCCGACCGGATTGGTGACAGAACGAGGATGAGCCTCACAACATCACAGGGATCCCCACGGGGATCCAGCGTCCAAATTTGGCCCAGGAAGCCTGCACCACAAAAAGAGACTAATTGGGATGAAATTGACCGGCAAGACTTGCGGAGGTTGCCGCGACGCATCTTCATTTTGTCGATACCCTTCCGGAGTCTGGGCACTTCATAGTGTGCCGCCGTCCAATTTCCTCTTTCCAACTCTACGTGTAGCTAGACCCCTGGGTCGAAGGATTCTCGATGCTCAGCCTACCCGTGGTTCTATGGATCCTTACCGGAGCGGCCGCATCCCCGGCGTTCTCTGCTGTCAGGCCGAGTGCGTCTATGTTTCTTACTCTCCGGCGTTGGGGACTCCTGCTCAATTCTCATGGAATAGCATATTCATCTCAGCAGCTCCTTGGAGCACCTGCTGAGTTTCCGGAGGGTTGGAAGGATCCTCGCTTAGGGGTGGAAGCATGATTGATGTATGTGTTCTCATTCTCCGTCGGTTCCCCACCCATCCTAATTCCTCTTTCCTATAGATCGCTACGGCACTATTTGGTCTGGTTTTCTGTATCAGTTCGGTTCATGTGATTCTTATATTCTGGGAATGCAGGCGAACCTATCAATGTAATCATCTCGAGTAATTCTGACAGCGGGATCTTGACCGACCGGGGCTTCCGGCATTACGCCAAGTGCGTGTTGTCTCCCTTACTCTTCTGTTTGTGCTTCCGGACGTTGTTAATCCCATTCAATTCCATCCACTACTAGATCCCTTGGCTACAATGCTGAGTGCTTGAATCAGCACATGGGCGGCGCCCAACAAGCTGACTTGGGGTACTAGCGCCCAGTGCTTCGTCTTCCAGTGGCACTCACTTATCTCAATCTCGTGACCTTAGGGATGGATTTGGGTACCGGGACCAGCAAATCATCCTGCGACAACATTATTTTCCTATTTTTGGAACGTGTTGGGAGAGTCTCGCTGGTATCTCTTGGATCTGTTTGGTGCCTTCGAGCTGAGCAATAATTCGATGTTATCAGGGGGACATCATTTCCGGGCGTGGAGGCAAAATGGAACAGAGGCCAACACAGGTGCTTGGTTCTTAGCGTGAGTATATCTTCTTGAATAGTCCACAAGCATTCTGTTCACAGCCCGTTTCACACCGCCTTTGCAGGGTGTCGAAGGAGAAGGTCAGTCGTGGTCTTGTTTGGGCTGTGCCATGGGCCGATTTCCTTCCCCACCTTAGAACTTAGGAGATGCCCATATCATCGTACCCGATGGTTACAATATTGGCCGTGACTGGTTAGTAGATAAAGCCGTACAGGGTGGTCGTTACAAGGTAATTTATGCACCCACGCCTCCGAATTCTGTTGATGCAAATTGTTAATGTCGCATAAGGGGACGTGGTGGAAGGCTGATGTTGAATGGCGTGAAGGTTTGCTTGAACCCGGCGCGGAAGGTGTGTGTCTTCATTCGTGATTCTTCGCACCCCCTTTCTGATGCACTGCTGTGCTAGGCATCAACCACAATATCTCACAGGTATACTTGTGATTCTGCCGTCTTCCTAGGTTCTAATGCATCTTTGTTCACCATAGGATGGTTTGGTCGCCATTTTGACAGTTCACAAACTTTGACGAAATGCGTGTAAAGTCAGCTGAAGATTAATCTCTGTGCCCTCTCGGACAGTACTTATGTACGACTCTGTAAAAATAAGTGGTTTGTACACATATGGCCAGTGTTGTTCGTATCTCAGTTTCGAGTGAAGCTCAAGACGGCTTTGCGGCTCGTATACCAAATTTATAATATGGATCCGCGCACTAAAGCTATCTAATCCACCACTTCGCCTACCTCCCCGTAGGGCCGTGAGCGGAAATAACTCTCGTCGAAATGGTGCACTCGTACGAAACCATCTTCTCCTCCAGATGCATAAGATTTCCCGCTTGGATGCACAGAGATGCTGCGTTATTACGACCCAGCGTCATTAACAAATCACGAGTCCAACAAAGTGAAGACCTACGTGTTGATAGGCCCGAAATGTCCCTTAACCCGTCCGACTTCTTCTTCAAAGATTTTGTGCCAGAATCGCGTTTCAAATTTGCCTTGTCGAATTGAGGTCGTTGTTACTGCCATCGCTTCTTGACCTCCGCCCACCAGGACCTGCAAATTAGATGCATCATGAGCCGTTGATATCCGGCAGGAAGGATTGGAAGACTTACATATGGGCGGAATGGAGCGATCGCCGCGCTGTTGAGCGGAGTTTCAGTAGGATACGTTTTCAAAGTATCGAGAGTTTTAGAATCATGAAGCTAGGATAGATTGGTGAGGATATTAGGGAGGGAAGAAGTATTGAGCTTGGCGATGGGGATGGCACCCACTTTCGCAGTCTTATCCTTGGACGATGTAACGAAGTAACTTTGGTCAGGAGAGAGCTGCAAATCTGTAATGACGTCGCTGTGCGCTCGGGCGACGCTCTTGAGCTCCTCGCCAGTCTTTGCGTCCCACAATGCGATCTTTCCGTTTTCGTGTCCGGTGAGGATGGTATTGGGAGTGTATCCGAACGCGCAGACTGTCGGTTTGCTCCCTGAGGGGTTGAACTCTGAGGTGGGGAGCCTGGATTGGTGTGCGCCATCATTGTCACTTGAGCGGTCTAGCGTGAAGATCCGCACGGTGCCGGTGTACCCCATGCGCTGCTCAGTGATGCAAACAATTTGTGAGTCATCAGGTGAGAAGGCGACGCGCTTGACGGCCGTAGGGAATTCCCATGTAAATAGACATTTTCCATTTGAGACGTTCCATAACCGCATCGTGTTGTCCGCAGCACCAGTCACAACGAATCTCGACTCAGCTAAGATCAGGAGTTCAGGACGAGGAAATAAGAATCGAGGGGAATGAGGCAGAGGCGATTAGGTAGACACCCACAGTCAACGTCTACAGTCCATACACTTCCGTTATGGCCTTCATACGTCCCCAGACGCTCTCCATTGTGCGAATACCAGACATTGATGACAGAGTCTTTCGAACATGTAAACAGCAAGTCCCCCTCTTTGTTGTACTTGATCTGGGTCAAGGACCGCTCATGGCCTAAATACATTTCAATATCACAAAACTCCAATCATCCTCACGAAACCGCAGACCGCACCTTGGAGCAAAATGGGTATCTATTAGAGGAGAAAAACTAATCAGCAAAGTTTCCAATTGTTGAGTGGCGAAAGTATGCGACCATCGATAATCCGCCTTGAAGTTTTTGTGAAGCGTTGAAATGATGGCAAAGTCCGAGGCGTTTATCTTACATAATAAATTATGTAAACATGAAAGAAAGCTTCACCCATTCCCGACCACAAGTCTGATAATATGGTGGATTGGGCTCCATTCTGTGTTACACACTAGTGGTCCAATGGTTAGGATTCTTCCCTTCCACTGTGAGCTGAAATGAGGAAGAGGTCGGTGTTCAATTCACCGCTAGTGTATTTTTCACCGCGAACGGCTTCCGATTCTGGTCCATTTTGTGTATGCCACAAGAAGTCGCAATCACGCAGTGCTGATTAGACCGCTATTTAAAAGAACTGGATGGTAATTGAGGATGTTCACAGTTGTCTAAAATGGCACCCAGTGAAATCTGTGGGCAACCAGTGGTGTAATATAGATCAGCAAATTACAAATCAAGGTGTAAGTTCAACAGGTGATAGGGGCTCAAAACCTTGATAGCCCTATAAAGGCTAGTGTAAGTTTGACGAGACAATTTTCTGAGGTTACACATAAAGGGTATTAATATTCCGGATCAACACGTTTTTGATGCATCGCTTATCATCCCTTCCCTGCCGTTAACCAGGACCACTTGTCAATGCTTGGGTTTAGAACATTACAAACAGATATCGATCGCGCAACAAACGAGAACTAGACAGGACACAGATAAGCGCCAATAGCAGTATCACCCGAGCTATTGGGCCCCATTAGAACTTCGACACACTCTCTGGGAGGTCTATGACTTTCCCAACCACGTTGTATCTCTTGGAGAAGAAGTCGTACCACTGATCCAAGACCTTGACAGCAGCTTCGTCGAGGCCGCTCCAATCGGGCACAGCGTCCTCTGGCTTCAAGCTGGACAAGCCCAAACCCTTGCTCCCATCCTTCCCAGCAAAGACGTGATATCCTGCGCCAGGTCCGTACATCTCTTTCTTCGCCGTGACATCGAAGACGGTGCCTGTGCGCCGATACAAGATCGATCACGAGATAGTCCCCTTCGACGCTTGGAGGCACACTGACCTTTAATCGAGACGTAGATGGGCTTCCCCGTGATAGATCCATCGTATCCTTTCAGCTCATTGAGTGTGAAGGGTTGGTTCTTGGGTGGGGCAAGATCGGTTCGGGGGGAAGACATGACTGGGATGGCAGACATGATCGGCTTTTCTGTACGATGGGGAATGAGACTGTCTCTAAGAAGTGCGTAGGCGATGAGCAGGAGGGTGGAAGTTACAACCCCAGCGAGTAGGAATGAGTCCTTTAAGTCGGCAAACCCCATGTTTTATTTACGTAATAATATCCGGCAACTTCAGCTGCTCCCACGACCCATACTAGTATGGCGCTTGTCCTTGCCAGGTCACCTCGTCTTCACCGTGCTACAAAGCCATTTCTTCTTGTCGCAAGGCTTCACTCAGGTGGGACGGGGTGCCCTTGTGCTCGTCCTCGTATCTTATATTATTATCCCAGGTCGTGTGAACTCACTGCAACACACGGCGCAACGAAGAGACGCTAGTCTTCAATATGTCCCGGGGTCGTAAGTCTGTTCGCGTAATGTTTGCGTCCTCTTTGACATGTTGGACACCTATAAGCTATCCTGCGCGGAGGTCCGAACGATCCCACACCCTTTCCTGAACCATCCAAGTCGCATGGCTCGTACCACTGGTCATTCGAACGTCTTGTTTCCGCTGCTCTTGTTCCATTGACTGCTTCGGCCGCCGCGGTCTCAGGATCTGCATATCCTATTGTCGATGGAATTCTTGCTATCAGTCTCGTTATCCACAGTCACATCGGTTTCGATGCTTGCAGAGTCGATTATATCCATGAGCGGAAGTTCCCCGTTATTGGAGAGATTGCCAAATGGGGTCTTCGAGCCCTTACAACAGGTGCCTTGGTGGGGGTGTATTCTTTTAACACTCAAGACGTTGGTTAGTCCTCTTCTTTCTTTCTTCATTCATTGCGGGGATCGTGGCTCATGCTCTCCCCAAATAGGCTTGACCGAGTTGATAAAACGCACCTGGACAGCCTGAGGAGTGTAGATTGTACCCATGTGTATTCGATTCTCAGCCATAACCATACAAGCGATAGCAACATCATCAATACAATCCACCGTGATTTCCTCATTGCCGCAGATGACTCAGGAAGTATTGGGTTTACATTATTTTTCCGGGCCGAAATCCAGTCTTTGAGACACCCGACCGCTATGAGGTCAACGTGCGGAGTTCCATTCAAGGATTTCCATTCCTTGTATGTGGCTTGAAAGGATTTTGGCTTCTGCTCTGCAAGCGCCGGCGGTGCATATGAATATGCTATCAGCAATGCATTACAACTCAGCGACTCGCTCTTCCTCCTTGCTGGGTGTACCACCCCCTTCCAAAAAGGAAGAAAATATGTGACTTGAGTCCAAAGCATAGGCTCCTACCCCTTGAATGTGTGGAATGGCGGTTTGGAGCATGAGCCGAACCATCCTTGGCTGAGCAAGGGAAGGATCGCAAACTCCTTGTTGAAACGGTGGATCGACGAGAAAGGTATGGCCCAGTGGGAACAGTGGTGTCCACGTATTACGTATTTAGAAGGCGAGAGACCCGCTTTGATTCAAGTCCTATGAGAGCCATCTCCAGGAGGGGGGCTAAAGATGGAGATGAGCCATAGCATAGTCGCCTTTCAAAAATTAGCATATCCCTCAAAATTCGCCCTGGATCACCCCGTCTACTTCTACGAGCATTTTTGAAGCGACGACAAGTTTCGCTAAGAGAAGCATTAGTTTTCAAAAGAAGTCATTTTTATATAACCTTCACAATCAACACAAGGGGACTCTGGATTAATACCAGGTTGTAGAGCGATCGAACAGTCTATGCTTGGGCAGTTACATAGAATTCGGCCTCTGCTGAATCTGCGCAGTCGATATCTCTGATGCCAGTGGACCTTGCTGGCCCTGGTATTGCTTTTCTTTTCGACGTTTCGAAGGTCCGAAATCTCGCCGTGGAAGCGAAATTGTAACGCAGAGCCCTACATAGCTAAGAATATTGCGGAGGGAATGCCTCGTCATATGTGAACCGTCGCCACCAATATCAAGTGCAAAGTCTCACCCGTTGAAGTTACCCTACTGGCTGTCAGGCATCATTAGATCCTTTTTGACCTAACCCTTTGAGTCATAATTGGAGGTATTATCCGTAGGGTCCACTTGGGCATCGACTCTATCGAAGATGCGAAGTAATAGGGACACGGCCCGACAGGATGCGTGGCTTGGGGGAGGATAATACAGGCTGTCGAAGGTAGTTGGATCTACAGATCAAATTTATTTGGACGACAGGGGGGAAGTTGACCACCTCTGTCCAGGTTCGTGGTCCATGCGGATGGGATCCTTGAGAATACTGAGATAATCGGGCCCCGGACGTCGCGCAACCCTGACGAACAAGAGAGCACACGGACATGCTGTGGAACCACATGTCTCGATAGGAAGATAGATTACCAGCTTGGTCGTAGAGAAAGGCCTTGCTCCGGAACCGAGAGCATCTCCATTACGATCTATGGGAGAAAGTTATTTTTTAATGAATCCCACTTGGAGCCTTCCAAGGGGTGGGGCTCTCCAGTCGTGGACGTAGTCCGGTCCGATTGGTAGGGTGTAAGTGTATAAGAAGGCAGCACATACTGCCTTGATCAGCATTCCCCTCCCCACCGATATGGACAAGTACCCATCACTGAAGCCTTACATGCTGAGAATTCCCGTCGCTTGGATGCTACCCCTGGGGGAGTCGGGCTGGCCAGTGTAGATAGGCGCTAGATCCAATGATTGGCGAGCTCCAATATTTGAATCCAGCCCCGAGGTCCTACCCGCACCGCGAAGCACTGCAGCCACCCGCCATCCCCATGAACAGTGGCGCAGCGTTTGCGCGCCAGGATACGCACGCTAGTAATACCCCAAGACAAAGGAATGGGTAAAGCACCTGATAGAAAGCAGGCCGGTCCGCACAGGCAGATTTCCCACCAGCACCAGGGAATGTGGGTGGGACCATCGAGGAGCCTTGCATGACTGAGCAGCCAGCGGCCCCACTGCCACCCCGTTAACTTACAGGCACGAGGACTGCAGGAAAAAGAGAGGCAGTATGTCGTTGATGGAGTTTGGGGGAAAGAATACGAGAGTGAGGGCCAGCAGGGAGGTCGGGCGTCCCATTACCCTATCTCAGGAGAAATGGCTGGGGATCCTCAACGAATAAACATTACGACCTGAGGGGAACACGATTACAAACATTTCCGTGAAGCGGGTGCCGCAGCCAAGATCGAATACATCCCAAGGCTTCAAAGCTTCAAGGCTTCGCCATGCATAGTGGTGAATAGGTTTCAAGATAGTGCGTACGAGCGGGCCACAGCGGGGAGTACCATACCGCGGGAACATTTCTCGGTTAGGAAGGCGTACGTGGGAAATTCCGCCAGCTGCGTAAGGGAGGCTCTCTTGCGATAATTGCACGATATAGACTGTAGCCTGATGGCGCACTTGGTTACGGCTCTTCTTCCATGCTTTACGGAACCCGGACGCAAGGTTCGACCGTAAGCATCAAATCGTGACCTTTGGATGGATGGAAAAACGGCACGGGCGGTCTATCTTCCCCGTAAGGATAGCCGCTCTCGTTCAAATTTCTTGTTCCTATCAACCGATGTCGCAGTCGATATAGCTCAGGGTCTTCCCCCTCGGCTTTCCCATACTCTTTACTCTGCGGGGACGAATGTTCGTTGAGTCGACGTTGATGCTGTCTAGGGGGCAGCACTCGCAGTCGCGGGCACCTTTCCGCATCCAGGCGGCCACAGCGGGCCCTGAAATGCAATGTGTGCAGGATAATCGCCATATTTTCCTGTTCGACGACCTCGGGGATTCGAGAGTGGAACGTGGTCAAGATCGGTCCCTCGAGTCAGTTTAAGCCTCGGTGGAATCCATTCCTTGGAAAGAAACATGACCGTTTCGATGCAACCCTTGATGAGGCTAAGAGGTTATTTGTCTCCGCTTTGGCAAAGGTATTACGTAAGATGTGGTTCCCCAACGTACAAGCCGCAATGGGTCTTCCCAGAGTGCCCCTCAATAACTTTTTGAACTCGAGGGGGTTTGGTGTGTAAACTTATAATAGATTCATAACGTTTCCTTCTCAGGAAGATTTCGAATGATCGATGTGCTTGATACTTACTTGATGTGACGATTAATACTGGAGCTATTCATGGTGAAATTTCAGATCGGCTCTCCAGAAGAAGGTAATAAGTAATACCCACTCTCCAATGAATCGCGCGGCTGAGAATAACTGGAATCGTTCCCAATAATATGATGGCCTAGACAATGCTAGCCCCGGCTGTTTCCGGCTCATTCCTGCGTCCCCACCCCATCCACCTGCCTAAACAACAGCAGGCTTCGCCTATAGAATTTGTTCACAAGCAGTGGCCTGGCCTCTCTCCCCCAACCGGAGAGTCGGGTGACTTTTGCTCGTGCTTCCGATGGAGGAGGATTCCCTTGCAACCACGGAGGTTCTATCTAGTCTATCTCAGGCTCTCGCAAATCTTGTCCTAGGAGATAATAAGATCCGTGCAGAGTGAGTGAGCCAACGTGCTTTCTTGATGTGCGCCTAACTATGGGTTTACATGCAGCGCCGAGCGCCTCTTGACTGAAAAATGGCTCGCCACCCAGCCAGAAGCCGTGATCCTCGCTCTCGCGCAACTTACTAGGCAGGCCCAGGATGAAAATGTATGCTTGTAATCGCTCGTTGCGTCTATGTGCATCTATTAAGACGATGAATCAGATGCGTTCCTTCGCTGCTGTTCTATTGCGCAGACTGGTTTTCCGCCCTGTACCACCCGACCGGCATGATTTGAATCACTCAGCCCCTCGCACCATTTATGACCACCTATCTGAGGGTACTCGATTTCTTACTGAGCGTGCACTTCTCAGGTGCCTCCGCGAAGAATCTGTCGATTCAGTCCGCAAGAAGGTAGCTGATACGATCACCGATCTTGCATTGGGGAGCATGGAGCGCGGCAGACCTTGGCCAGAACTTCAGAGCACTACATTCGAATGTACCCAGTCTCCTACGATCGGCCACCGAGAGAGTGCATTTCGTATCCTGGCTAGCGTTCCCCATCTAGTTCTCGATCAGGATGTGTCTGTTGTGCTTCGCGTCCTTCAAGGTGGTCTGAAAGACATGCATAGCGTTGATGTGCGCCCTTATCGGGTTCTTACCTCAACCTCTGTTCTGATATACTGTATTGCAGGTCTGCCATGCGGCATTGCGCGCTTCATCAGCGTACTTAACGTCGGCGGACCCCGTCACACGTGCTCAAGCCGCTGGCCTGATGCATCCAATACTAGATGTATGAACATGGGTCTCTGCGAAACGAGATCCGTATTGACTCCGATCCCTAGACATTACCTCCTCTTAGCCATGTGCAACTTGCCCAGTTTCTTCGGACTCTCACCCCCTTGGCAACATCTCAACCGATTCTCTTCCAGGACCATCTTCCCTCCATCCTCACTTTTCTCATCCCACTAATTTTGGCCCCTCTCCCTTCGTCACTCGAACTTTCCGAAGCTACTCCGACTGTGGGAAACCCTAATCCTCTCGGGCCGCACCCCAACTCCCTTGCATTCCCATCGACTCCAACTGCTGCAAATCCCCAGGGGAACACCACTGTTAATAATCCCGCCTTCCTTTTCCCTCCTCCATCCAGTGTCGGAGGGGGCTCCAGCGGCCGATCAATACCTTTTCCTAGGGCACCCACTGCTGAGGACGAAGCAAGAGACCAGATGCGGCGTGCTGCTCTCGAATTGCTTGTTAGCCTCTCCGAGGCTCGCCCTTCCATGGTGAAGAAGTGTAATGGATGGGTCAATGGTGTTGTCCGCTGTTGTCTTGAAGGCATGGCCGAAATTCGGGACGAAGGCGGGGAGGCGACCGTTCGTTGGACCAACACCGATGACGTTTGTATTTTGGACTGCGAGTATATACCCCGTTATCCTGACTATTTTTTTTCTCTTTTGGATCTTGCAGCCTTCTGAAGATGATGATGATTACGGCTACCCCCATGTCTTCGAGGAAAGTTTGGACCGTCTTGCATGTGCAATTGGTAAGAATCTGATCGTTTGGTGCCGCATTAAGTGGTATCTCAGCTCCATTCTAGGCGGGAAGGCACTTTTGCCTGTCGCCTTTATGTATATTCCGGCATTACTCGCCTCGCACGATTGGATGCAGAGACATGCTGGCTTGATGGCCATAGCAGCTATCGCCGAAGGCACTCATCAGATCATGGAGAAGGAGCTTGGAAATGTCGTCTCGTACGTGAGAGTAGCTTGTTTCCAGCAGTGCCCTAGAACTTAACGACATCGCGATAGTCTTGTGACCCCGATGTTCAAGGATCCGCATCCCCGAGTACGATTTGCGACTTGCCAGTGCATGTGAGTCCAAGGCCCCCGGAAGATCCTCTCACGATGCTGAGGAATGTCGCCACTCGTAGCGGGCAACTTTGCACGGATCTTGAGGTCAGGACCTGCTTGCTGATATTCGTTACTTTCATTGCTGACTCTATGCCAATAGGAGGTCATCCAAGATCGCTATCATCAGGAGATCTTTTCAGCTCTTATACCAACGCTTAGAGCTCCCGAGCCTCGGTGTGTACATTTGTTCAGAACTCTTGGTAGAACAAGACTTTAACATTACAATGCTTGGTCAGTGTTCATGCGCATGCTGCGGCTGCAATAATCAATTTCTGTACGGGCGTGGACGGAAATACGCTTCAGCCCTATCTAGATCCAATTGTTGAAGGTCTTTTGACCATGCTCAACGCCCATAGTAAACGGTACGTCCAAGAGCAAGCTATCACGACACTCGCCATGGTTGCAGATGCCGCCGCCGACACATTCCGCAAAGTGTGTATCAATAACCCTATGTACTCTGTCCTCGCTTACCAATCAATGGTTCATTAGTATTATCCACTTATTATGCCAAATCTTATAAATGTACTACGGACCGCAACCGATCCGGAAATGCGCCAGCTAAGGTGCAAGGTCATGGAGTGTGCGGGGCTCATTGGTATTCTCACTGTAATGGTTGATGCTGCCGACCCCTTCCTGATGTACCCTATCACAGCTGTCGCTGTTGGTCGCGACACATTCAAAGCGGATTCTACTGAATTTTCCGAACTCCTATTGCAAATTCAGAGTACGTTTGTCATCCTTTGCATAGACGAAATCATTACTTATTTTTCATCTAGATTCCCCTACTGAGTCTGAAGATGACCTGACCCCACAGTATTTGATGTCTACGTGGGCAAAAGTTTGTCAAGCGCTGGGACCCACATTCGAACCATACTTGCAGTATGTGATGCCACCGCTTCTCAAGTCTGCCGCTGTAAAAGCAGATGTATCTGTAATTGGTCTGTTCATCTTTATCGTGCCAGGAAACCACTGTATTTTGCTGACCTGGGTTCCCCACCTCCAGAACCCGATCGGCCTGTGACTGAGCGAGAAGGGTGGGAAGTAATCGAGACCCAGGGACAGCGCATCGAAATCCGAACAGCATCTCTCGAGGAGAAATGTACCGCGTTTGACGTCTTACTGGTGTACAGCCATATCATGGGCCGGAGCTTTGCGCCTTACCTCTCGCAGACACTAAACCTTGCTGTCCCCGCCCTACGATTCTTCTTCCACGATGGTGTTCGGGAAGCTGCTGCGATGTACGTTTTTCTGCCGTTTCTTCTTTTCTCTATCACCTTTTTGTGGCTATAACCGGTCGTTCTTCACCCTTTTCATCTCGTCTAGGGTCATTCCTGTCCTCGTATCATGCGCTCAAGGGAGCGATATGATAAACGAAAGCTTCCTGTCCGGTGTGTTCTCACCGTTGATCAGTGGTATCTCTAGCGAGATAGATGCAGGCTTCCTAGCTTCGTTATACAAGTGCATTGGCGAGAGTCTACGAACGGTCGGCGGTCGTGCGGCACTTTCGTCTCCCTTAGAGGAGGGTCTTTTGAAAGCAACAGAAAATCAACTGCATACGTTGGCGCAAAAACGAAAAGCACGAGCGGATCGTCTAAACGGACGAGATTGGGAAGAAGAGAAGGAAGATGTGATGTTGGTGGAGGAAATGGAAGGGTTTGCTCTGGACGAGATGCAGAATGTGCTGGAAATCCTGGATCCTCGCCATTCTCTTCTCATCGCGGTTGGGAGCGTCAAAGCTATGCGGTTAAGCTCCGAGTACGATTCTGATGCCAACGATGAAGGGAACGAGGACGGCTGATGCTTATGGTCTACCCCCGACCTTTTGGCGCCCCTCCCCATCATGAACTGTAAATATATTAAGTATCCTAGCTTTGCTCGATGCAGCATCGTGCTATTTTCCATTACTTACACCTCTGTAGACTATATCTTACAATACAAACCCCAGCATTTTAAGGGTTTCAACGTGCACCTGGTGCACTTGCGTAGAGTCGAAAATGACCATAAAAAGGCAAACTCACTTCTGAAGCGTACTTGCCCTCTGTCCTTTATCCATCCATTCATTGCCGTTTTGGGAAGTTCACCCTAAATATACCTCCACTTCCATTTGATTACTACTGTGCGGTACCCAAGTTGTGGCATTTGGTCCAAGTTAGATGCCTAATGTCACGGCGTAGCACATATAAGTGAGAGCCTTACAACGCAAGTGTACTCAGATTCAGTCTTACTCCCTAGACTTACGGGGAGTATTTGGTTCCAAGTGATCTTGGCTAATTGGCTCCTCTGTTCGCCATTCAATTACCAGTAGCCTAAAACTCAACCCATTTCGACCCCTGGTTCGGTCACGGTCCGAGGGCTACGACCCGCGAACTGGTCTCTCCCAGGGAGGCTGCCGCTGTTCGTGATTCCGAAATTGGCCCTTACCAAGCTGGTTCCACTGTAACTTCAAACCTATTCCATCTCAACTGCATTCCACTTTGTCGCGGGTCACACTGGCAGAGGTAGCCGGGATAGCAGGTTCCAATGGTCAGAGTAATTGCGCACAAACCTCCTATGGGCGAAATCGGAGAGTGTACATGCTCAGAAGTATCATGAAAACCAAGACATTTGCAACGTACCTTGGTCATGAATCCGACATATATATTTAAAATTAAACGGCGTTGAGTTGGGCAAAGCCTGGGCCTTGATCGGTTCACGGCACACGGAATCTTAAGCTCGAGATCCCCCGAATCTAGAGGTGAAGGTGAAAGTGGTCAACCCAGACCGCATCATATCCGTCCGATCGGCGTGGCGGCGGCCGACGTGCACAAAAGGGTCTGGATAACAGATAGATAAGATAAATGCGATAGGATCGTGCCCTCGCGTGGTTTGGCCTCAAACAAGGTCTTGAGACTGACTCTAACTTGTCCAGAATTTAGTTTCAATGGCCCCAACGTTGGCTCCTATTCCAAGGGTAGAGGAAGAACAAGAAGTCACTTCAATAACAGCGACGAAAGATCATAGCCTAGCCTTGCTTAAACGTGGGCCTGCAGTGCACCCCGTGCGCGCGATGTCAGATGCAGGACAAAATGACCTGTGGAGTGTCAACTGGGATTATATATATTACAAGTGAGGCAAGATACCTGGGAAAAGTGACGGTCACCAAGAGGTGGAAGGGGCAATGGATCAGTCGTACATTACACCATCACTGGGATCTTCACCATACTCGAATGCATTGATGTTCTTCAAGGCTGCCGCCTGTTTGTCGGTATGTTGAGAAGACAATACCACATTGGCTACCTGGGTGCTGTGGCCCGATGAGCCGCTGCATTCCCTGGCCCCGCATCATCTTCGGCCCAGTGCCGATCCTCCCCGAGAATCGCGGTGTCCTTCTTATCCAGTTGTTTCAGGATTCTTCACACTGAAGACCGAATATTGGCATTGGCCAAGGGATACAGGTCGGCCGCAACGTTGTCAAGATATTTGCGACGAAGGCATTCTCAGACATTGTCCAGTGTCACACGACGGTGCAGGGGGTGTAGAATTTGGTGGACCTTTGTAATCGGTTCAGTTACCAGTGAACTCTGAACAATTGTAACCATCACCCCCTCTCGAAGCTCATTGGCTACATGTGCGTTAGTATTTTTGCTGCTCCGTAATAATTGACTTGCTCTGGCTTGCAATCGCTCCCCTCGCCTTGTAAGCTCGGTCTGAAAATTGGCCATAATTTTTACTAGCTCGCGCATCCATCCGCCTCAAGGGGATTGTGCAGCTATAGCACGATGATCAGTCTGGAGCTGAATCAGTATGTCCAGGATGACCACAGACCTTTGAGCTCCGCGCTGCTAATCTCTCTGGCGAGGTCCTGCTTTTCATAGCAATCTATCCTGGCTGTTATCGGGTTTCCTTCACCATACACGGCCATCTTCAAAACAACCCATGCACGGAGGTGCGTTTTGCCAGATATTTCTGAGGGTAAAGCAGAACCCTGGGGCCGGAAGCAAGGACAGACTACTTGATAAGGAGAGAGACCTGAAGTGGGTGGATCCATGGAGAAGAAATAAAAGTTCAGAAGACCCAAAACAATGACCGCATTACTTAAGCTTGGCTTCCCTCACTTTGTTTCAGAGTCATCTTTAATTTTAACAGTGACATCACCTTTATCAGTTGCAGAAGCCCAGTTTGCTTTCTCAAAGTTGTTGACCAAGATGTGAGGAAGGTACTATCCGGAGATGGGCGGTAGAGTAAGTAGGAAGGAAAGGACTGGATTGGAAGCCTCAGAGCTGGAACTGCAGTTGGAATCGCAAGTTGATTCCAGCAGATTCCAACTCTGATTCCAGCCTCAAATTCTTGCGGTGTTAAACCCCTATTAATGAACCGAGTGTAAACATTTGCAGCAATTTCCATTGCGACTATGATGCCTTCAGAAGAGACAAATGCCTGGTCCTCAAGCTAAAGTAGTAAAGTACAGAGGCAGGACTCTTCCGTATCAGCCTTTCCCTGCATTATTTTGGATCTTGAAAGCCATCTCCTTGTATCATGAAATCTCGTAGTTGTACAGACGACGACAGGCTCACATATAATCAAATCAGGGAGTCCATCTTGCTAAATACCTCCATCACAGTCGCGACAATCTCGAAACAAGGATCTTCTGGATCCCCCATTTCGCGCTTCACCTCCCGCACAAGCTCTTGCAGCCCTCCCGCATCGTTTCCATTGCTTCCGCCTCCGATTATTGTCCGGCGTCGTCGACTCGTGGCATTCGAATTATTCGATCCGAAAGGCCACACCTGAAAACTCAGAAAGAATCTCGTCACAGCGCGACAAACAGAGCTCCCGCGCGTCATACGGTAATCTCTGAAGAGGATTTTCTATAACGCTAGCAGCGTATGCCGAACAGACAGAGAGAGACGGCTCGAGTCACCCTATACCTGACATCGGCCTTGGCGAGACCAGAAGGGGGTATGGCAGACGTCCGAGATGAGAGCAGCGAGATGACGCGGGTGTTTACGTCCTCTTTCGCACGTCCGTCCGAGACAGGGTGGGTGGCCATGTCGAAAAGGAAGAAATTGCGCTTCTCTGTGCGCAAAATACCCTTGTCTACGAGGCCTTTTGCTATTCGTTCTCGGACCTGCTTCAACTGAAAGCCTATTTTCATCACATTCCAAGTCTCGCCTTCAACGAAATGAGTCAGGCACCCTCTAATATTAAGATGGCGTTGAAGGTCAGAGTCGTACCACTCATAAGGTCGATCCAATTCCCAACGCCCATCTTCTCGTTAGATTTGATCATTTTGAGCGCTTCGTCGAGGAGCGTTTCCCCAGTCTGCCGGTCGTCGATGACTTCAATGTACCGGTCGACGAGAGGATAACGGCGACGTGCTGGGTCTTTGACCATTGCAATTCGTCTCCGCAGCGCGAGCTCGAGTAAAATACAACCGCGCAGAGCGTAAGAAATATTGTCGTTCCAGAATGACAAGTATCCCTAAGTATCATTGTTTCACATGAGTGAAGGGGGTTATGAAAGCAGCCAAATGAAAATGGGCGGATGACCTGCTTGTCTTTGAGTCCTAGGAGAAGGACCTCTTCGAGCAATGTGAGCGTGGGCATCTTGCCGCCGTCTTGTTCTGTTTCTATCAGATCCCGCGGGTCGTACGCAATCTTGCTGCCACCCTCAAGAGCCGTCCCTGCATGGACCGAGCCACCGTTCATTGGCAGCGAAGAAGGAGGGTGGGAAGTGGTGGCGGAAGTTGCAGTTGTTGTTTCGCTAGCAAGAGAGGGTAAACTTGAAGTGGTATCCGCATCGGTAGCTGGAGTTGAGGAACCGGCCACTCGGCGACGACTGAGGCCAGCACTCATGTCAGGAGTTGCTGCTGTAGTGGGCCCCGCTGTGATTGTCAATTCACTGCACCCCCAACGACTGGCACAGGTGTAATGCAAATGATGCACGGCAAGTCGCGTGTCGCAATGAACCATAAATTACAAGTCAGACTCATACTCGCTGGGGCCGAATCCCGCTAGAAGATGCGCATGTATCACCGCAGCTATCTAAATGGGAGAAACAAATGTATGGAATCGAGGGAATATTGTGCTCAAGGGAGTTTCATCTTGAACCACTTGTCGTCGAACGCTATTTGACGACTGAGCCTCGACAGGAGCGATAAGATTTCCCCACATTCTGCCCATGGCGGAATAGAAAACCGATCGCATTAAAAGAGCTCATAGCATTGGAGTCCTCACCCGAATGAATCATGCGTCAGCAAGTCTGAGGCGAATAGAGAAGACCCCCAGAGAACCCAATACGGAGGTGTGATCTGGCTGCAAGCACGGAGATGACTAGGATAGGATAATCGATTTGGTTCTGTCGTTCGTCATCACTCCGCACAGTTTGTGGATACAGACTCAGGGTAAGGTATTATGTACAGGGCCTACATGAAAACACCCAGACGATGATCACGATGCTCATGGATTGACACACCCATACCTCTCTGTGGTCAACGGCGGTATCATTCCTGTGCCACCTTGGAAGTGGTTTCACTGCAGAAACGATTCAGATCGAATATGTGTCTGCCATAATTCTCCATCAATTCTGTAAAAACCTTTGTTTGAAGGGGTTCTGGATTAAAACTAGAAGCGACCCTCAAGCTCACGGAGTCATTGTGGGCGCTATCTTTCCCTGATGCGGGATGGGCAAAATCTTATGTAAGTGCCCTGACTGTCGGCCCAATTTCAGGGTCAGGGACTTGATAAGCAGATGCGGGCCGACAAAGAAACCCGGGCCGGTGTGCCCAATCCGATTTATATACCGCAAGGGACGCAACATGCTGCTACATCTCCTTGTGTAAATTCTTTCGGTATCTTGGATAGACTGCGTTCACAAACCTGGATCCATTCCTTATAGTGGGGACATCCGCACTAGGGAAAAGTAGCAGAGCCCACTTGGTCGACCCCGGGAGCCGTTTCCCGAAAGTGAACTCAGTTGAAGAATCGGTGCAGCCACTTAGATTCACACAACAAGAGGAAAGACAGAGGGAACTTCGGTACATCCCGCTAGAGGATACACTGACTAAGCGATGGCTCTCGCCCATCCCCAATTCCAACAAACTCCACTTTTGCGTTTCGCTACATATACTGTGAACATCCGTATTGCTCGGCAATTCCAGTCCGTCACTACCCTGTGGAACAAGTGTTGGCCACTGGCAACAGTCCTTACAGCCGGATCCTAAAGTGATGAGTTCGAAAGGCGTAAGCTGAGTGATGGCGACAAAACTGATTTTCCCTAGCAGGAGGCTGGTGCAATGTAATTTTTGAGAGCCGTGCTATTTAAATGGCACTGAATGCGTTAGTCACGCTGTTGCGGAAGCGCCGGCGGTGACGGACGACCCTCGGTATTTGCCAGGGGTGGGTTTTACTGCGTGATTTTGGCTACCGTATGGTTATCTGAGGCCCACCGGTAGCAGAATTCACGCAAGTGCTGTGGCCTGCCCGATGGCTTTTTAATTCCTGTTCCTACTATTTATTTCCTGGTCTTTTGGCGATTTCTGTCCTCCTTCCCCCTTCGTCTCTGAGCAACGCAATGGAACACGACCTTGGCCGTCTTAAGCGCAAGCCCGTCAAGGCCACTGGTGTTGCCCTCGCACTCATGGTCTATCAGACCTGGGGGGTAATCTACTCCGATATTGGCACAAGTCCCCTCTATGTGCTGAATGGTATATGGCCCTCCAGCGGCCCTCTCCCTTCCAAAGATGACGTCATCGGCGGTCTCTCTGCCATTATCTGGTCTCTCACCATCCTTCCGTTGATAAAATATGCAAGTGATTCCTCTGGCCTCCCATGCTCCCGCCTAAGAAATTTCAACTAGTGTCTCATCAGCCTCCGGTTTGGAACGGGAGAGGGTGAGTTTCAGTTCACTGGAGATATCTATTTCCACATCAGGTACCATACCATTTCTGGCAGGTGAGGGAGGGGTCTTTGCCTTGTTCCAGGGCTCTACCCCCGTCCCGAAGCCGACGAAGACGACCGCACCTTGACGACCGGATACTGATGGTGAGAAGGGCCAGGATTACGCACGTGGGCGTACCTTCTTGCGCTTTGCTAGGTGGCCCTTGACGTTTTGGGGCTTATTTGGCACTTCCCTCACTCTGTCAGACGGCATATTTACTCCCGGTATGGAATGCAACTTTCCCCACATCGAGAGGCTTGCTAAAGAATATTCTGCCTTGTAGCCGTCTCTGTGACGAGTGCAGTGGGCGGTCTCGGTGTAGCCAAGCCTTCCGTATTGAACCAAGTCACTGGGATCTCCATCGTAAGTCCCTACCCTCAGACGAAATTGTTCCATCTGCTAATAGGCTCCTTTCTAGGGGTTTTTAGTGGCCCTGTTTGTGATCCAACGATTTGGAACATCCCGAATTACCGCTGTTTTCTCTCCTATAACCTTTATCTGGCTCGCTTTGATCGGAGCTTGTGGCATCGTCAACATTACGTCCTACCCAGGTGTATGGCGAGCTGTCGACCCTTCGAGAGCCATTCTGTGTATGCATTCGGGCGCGGTTCCGTATGCTGCATCTAGTCTGATTATTTTTCTTTAGGGTTTGTGCGCACCAAACAGTACGATTTACTCGCTGGTGTTCTTCTTGCCGTTACCGGATGTGAAGCCATGTTTGCCAAGTGTGTTTGCTCTTGGATCCTGCATACGCGCCTTAATAACACCTTGTTTTTGTAGTCTTGGCCAATTCAACGCCTTGTCTATTCAAGTTAGTGCACACCTGTTGTCCATATCCAAGACCACTCTCCATATCTTCAACTAGATTGGCTTTGGTTGTTGGGTCTACCCTTGTCTCATCTTGGCTTACCTTGGACAAGGAGCTAAGCTTATTACGGATGGTCCCAACGTTATTTCCAACGTGTTCTACACAACTATTCCTGGTGGACACAATGGCGCCTTGTACTGGTGGGTCACCTACTTTATTATTATTTAGCAGGATGCAATTATTTATCGTGCGAGGCCAGGATCGTATTCGTTTTTGCCCGTCTTAGCCACCGTATGTGTCGTCAACATATGGTCCTTGATCATGGCAGTTGAATTCTTCTCAGCTCATAGCATCTCAAGCTCTCATTACCGCTACCTTCAGTCTTGTGAATTCCTCCAGTAAATATCCCTTTCGATTTGCTGACCTGTTACTCTCCAGACCCAGCAACTAATTAACATGAAGAGTCTGCCACCGTAAGATTCCCCCTGTTACTAATCCTAGGTGTAGCTAACTGTGGTCCCTTCGACAATCCAGATTTGCCCTCGTTTATACAAGCGATACGATTCAAGGTCAAATATACGTCCCTGCCATTAATTACACCCTTGTGAGCACAATGCGGATCGAATCCTCCGGTTCCAGCTAAAATCAGTCTCCAGGGACTTGTCACTATCATTGTCGTTGCCGCTTTCAAGAATCTTTCCAACCTGACAAACGCATACGGGTGCGTAACACACTGCTGTATGACTGGAATGAAATATGCCTATCTGCTTGCCTCTGTAGATTTGCAGTCGCTACAGTCATGTTCGTAACCACTTCTTTTATTGCGATCCAGATCTACATCGTCAAACGGGGGCCGATGCTCTTGGCTATCGCGTTCCTCTTGACTTTTGGATTCTTCGATGGGTTGTTCTTTGGAGCCGCGCTTAAGAAAGTCCCTCACGGGGCCTGGGTCCCTCTTTCCATCGGCTGCTTCCTGTAGGTCGCCTTCGGCGGCATGTCTTTTAATTCAATAATTAATGCTCTCGATCTCTTCAGTGTTATAGTAATGATGTTCTGGACTTGGGCCAAGGTACTTATTATATATTCCCCTAGTGGTGGTGTCCATTGATGTGCGCGCCGCTGTAGGGACTGGAAGACCAATTCGAAGGGAAGAACCGCAAGAACCCACGTCACTTTATTGTAGATAGCAAGAAGCTGAAAAGCGCAGACGCACAGTCCGTTCACAAGGACGTCCAAGTTGAAGAGCTTCCATCGAATCGACCAGCGAACGATGTCGCTGAAGCTTCCGATACCCAATCTGACGCTGTCGTTGACGTCTTCGATGGTCTTAAGTTTGTGGACCCCGCAACACAGGAGATAACCCAACTTTCCCGTCTTCCTACCTGTGCAATCTTCCACAACCTTAATGCCGGCCGAGGGGTTCCTCATTCCTTCTACGGTAATGTACTTTGCATCTCGAATGTTTTCTAGTTTCTGACGCTAGCTATTGGTTAAATGACGCAGCGTTTCTCAAGCAGGTCCCTGCGCTTCCTCGAGTCGTTGTATGTTTGATTTTTCTCCTCTTTAATACATTTCCTCAAGTTTGATCCGGTCCTGTCTCCAGATCTTCCTCTCTGTTCGAGTACTTCCGCTCCCGTACGTTCGTCCTGAAGACAATTATGTAGTGACGAAAGTCCGCTCGATCCCCGGTACGTCTTTCTTGTCTTTGATTCGCAGTTATGATTCACCCAAGGCCTTGGGATAGGATTCTACGGTGTAGTCTACCGCGTTGGTTATCGCGATGACTTCAATCCTTCAACAGAAGAAATCGTCCGCCTTGCGTGTGACGTGGAGGCCCGTGCAGATCCCGCGAATGCGATGAATAATGTTGCAGAAATGCACGCCGCCGCCCGTCAGACCAGCCGAATGTCAGTTCTTCGTTATCTCACTTATCTCACTTCGATGTGAGCACAATGCTGAATGCGTGGTGCTACTCTTGATCAGAATACCGCACTACGATGTCATCAGTAAGCGTATCGAGGTTGGGTGGGCCACTCCCATTCTCGCCTTTGTGCGCAGATTTCTTATCGAGGAGATATATCGCCGCCTTGGTATGTTCATATCTTTTTATAATTCACCCGATGAGACGCTCACCCACACATATCGTTGTAGCGATCATGTTCCCCGAGACTGGGAATTGGGGCGTAGGTAATGAAAAGTATGTCTAGATTCAGTCTATATCTCCATGCCAATATCCTAATGTAGCCGTGCTCCGCGTTAGTATCCTCCGTGTTGGGATCACTGCTCCGATATAGGATGACATTTCTCCGTTATTTGTGACGTCATCTATTCCCTTTTTAAGTTTTATCAGGCGTATGGAGGTGTACCGTTATATAGCAATTGCCATAGATCATGACGCGTGTCATGAACTCTGGTTTCCTTTCGAGAGTACCTATCTGGTGGCGGCATGATGTGCGTGGTCAGGTAACGAAGACGTAAGATGCGTATACATGCGTCGCGTGAGCAGTAGAGAAATTGAGAACGATTGTGTGCACTGATATGAGCACCACATATCATCTCTAGGCGCCAAAGCGCTGCCATCCCATTCAACGAAAGCTTTTAAAACAACATGGGTTTTATATTTTTTTGGTACAGAAACTTGTCACAAATTGACCAGATTATACATTCGTCCAAAAAAAGGGGGGGGGTCACTTATCCTTCCCTCTCTCGCAGCGTTCATTTCATGTTGTTTTCCACCTCGAGGAGCCCTCATTCAATACACCGTGTACGCGAGTTTCTGCGCGGACACTTTTCCTTGTCGCAAAAGATCGAGGCCTTCAGGAATATGCTCGAGCCCTTGGTGACCTTGGTGGGGATCACGTTTTTGATTTGGCCTTTCTCGATCAACGATGGGATCACTTTGTGCCTGGGTAGGTGAGAATGCAGGTCAGAATCAAGAGATCACACAGTATCTGGGTAGTAGCAGCAGTAGAGCGAGACAGGAGCGACGATGCAAGGGGTGGACAGAATCGACAATCGGTAGCGCGCCAACGTACCACTCATACAAGTCCAAGAAATCCTTGCTATCAACTGCGAGGGCAGTGTAGACGAGGAAGGGCACAAGTTTCACGTTGGATGGCCATCCTTCCTCGGGCTGCACAGCAACTGTTAAGAGCACCAGATTTGGAGGCATTTTTCACGTGTCAGTTGCATCCCATTGATGAAAGAAATGAAAACAAGGCAGGGTGAGGACGTACGGACGTGAACGACCTTTCCCCCATTCTCTCCAAACGAGTCGACCACGCGCTTCGTGGAGCCTGAAATCGTTCACCAAAAAAAAAAAATGTAAGTTGATACTGACATATCTGTCGAGCCTTCACTCAGGACGCGGTGTGACTCACCGCGCTCGGTAACACAATCCAAGGCAATGGTAATGCCGCCGTGTGGCTGCGCCCACTCTTTGATCTTCTGAACGACCTCAGGGTCTTATAGTCGAACACGGCGTCCGCGCCCAAACTTTTCAAGAGAGCGTGGTTGTGCGGAGATGCACTGGATACGATTTTCAGACCGGCGAGCTTGGCCAAAGCGATTGCGTGGAGGCCCACAGAGGTGGAGCCGGCCCAGATGAGAATCTACAATGAGGAAGAAGGGAGTGTTCAGGGTGGGTAAATTGATGATGGCTTCGGGAAGGAAACGGCTACGAACTGAAGACGGGCTAGCAGGTGAAGGTGGGGCGGCTTCCCAGAACTTGGGAACTCCGAGCCGATGGAACAGCGCCTATAGTTTATAAACGGGAGGAAGGACCTGTGTTACGCCGGAAAACATAACAACCGGTGTGTGGGTGCTCACCAGGACTGCAGTGTCGCCTGGGATGTTCAGACTCGATGCATCCTCATATGAAATGTTGGCTGGTTTGTGCCATAGCTAATTAGGTACGATCGATGGGGGTTAATAAAGCAATACCCTTTGGTGAGCACAAGTATATGAACGCACGAGCTCAGGATAGGTGACCAAATATTCTAAAGCACGTATGGGGCTGGTTCATCAAAAAGATCTTGGACACCTCAAGTCGTGAAAGTCAATCACCTTGGAAAGTCCCGATATCGGAGTGTTGGTGCCCGCCACGGACAAAAGCCCGACACTGGATCGCCAACTTTGAAGCCCTAAATGCAGACTCAGCAGACTATTGCAGGGTGGGGTCTCGTGACAGAAGATGATTGTGGACCTTGTCCTGCGCCTCGGATCCGAGTTCGACAATATCCCCAGCAAAATCACAGCCAATAGAATCGCCCGGCTTGAGCATGTAGTCTATATGCTGTGGGTATCATCAAATCAGGGCCCCGTAAATGAAAATAGCATGAGCCATCGGGAAGTGGGGTCCATTACCTTCCAATCAGTTGGATTGAGAGTAGTGGCCTTGATCTTGACGAGAACGCCTCGCGGTATGACCGGTGGAATCGCTTTATCGGAAACGAGATTAGTCTTGCCTTTCTCCACGACGACGATAGCGCGCTAGCAAGTGTACAAGGGGGATGTCCATGGTTAATAAGATATCACGAAGCCAAGCTAGAAGATCGCCAGTTTCCCCACCTGAGTCTTGCTAGACGCCATGCTAGGTTCACGGTAATGGGAAGGAGAAAGCTAAAGGGTGGGGTCTTGACTGGGGAGGAGTCCAGTCGAGGAAGACTTCTTCGCAAGTTGGCGACCTTTATTCTATTCCCGCGGCCGACCATGTGATTTCATGTGACATCGCACTTCCCCAGCCCGCATTACACCCCTTTTTAGCGATACAGACAAAAAAAGTCTTGGGTGCTTCCACTTCGGCCCCAATTTTGGGTCCGCAAACCGTCAACCAAGAAGACACCTTCATCACCGAATAACGGAAAATGGATATCGTCCCAATCGGCAAGCGCTATCCATAGCTTAGCCTCATCACAGCGCTTGTCACAGTGATGCTGGAACTGCCACCCCAGATTATTCGGCACATGCCGCGATCTTGGATTTCGTTTCGAAATCAGCGAGTGGGGCCAGGTGTGGCTCTACACAGAAACCTTTTGGTCCGTATCATTATGAAAAGGGCAGTGCTTTACCATCTCCAGTCGACCACCGAGAATCCAGACTGGGCAATATCCGGATGCAAAAACCGGAAATGAAGCGCCGCAATTCAACATCCCCGCGAAGCATGGGCTCATTGCCCCTTCGGGAGGCTTCGGAAGCAAAAGAATGACACCCAAGATGGATGCAGTGGTCTGATGCATCACCATGATCCCCCAAATATAATCAAATGCCGGTAGAGTGATCTTATTCAATTCATCTCCATCAGTCAAAGGAATAACCCCAGCTTATGTAAATTTATTTATTTATTTTTTCTTTGGTTGAGACAAAGGCAGTGTTGTTATAGATCTTGGCCTCGTCGAAATATGCTATATTATTGCATATTCTTATATATGAATCACAAAAATCCCCAAAAATTGCATGCATGTGAGTCTAGAAAACGCCTCACGGGAACCGATCCCAATATGTGTCAAGTGGAAAAAGAAGGCAGACACTGAGCATCCAGATGTTAAAGAACTGGACCATGGGGACTCAACTGGTATCGTGACTGGGCACTGTTCCCACCTAGAGAGTTCTTTGGAACCTAAGGGTGTAAAATCTCAAGTACGGTTCTCTCACCATATTCAGAAACATATGTAGTACACAGGAGAAATACGCACCACGTGGTCAACGAGAGTGATGCTGTCCATATGATCTTTTGCTCAAAAGAGGTGAATCACCCATCAAAAACAAGACCTGGCGCAAGCTCTCGTGTGTTATCGCCAATGGTGCAACATTGATCTGGTGTTTTCCGATCATTTTCATCATTGTCGGCCTCAATGAACGTGAGATCCTGGGGGAACCACTGCCTCCAGCACAATAATACACAAAACCAATGCACTTCCACTATTAAGAAGCAGGAAATGACCAGTCCTGGTCTCACAGAATTGGGAGAAGACAATGAGGAAGTATGAACGCGGCAATTAGCAGTTACAGAGGATTACATGTTGATAAAGGCTGTACATGAATGAGTTCATAATCACCTATAAGAACGGGGGGAGAGCACCCTTCGCTGAACCCTGATGTCCGTCTGCCTTCGCCTGCTGAAAACTGGCTCACACATTAAACATCCTAATCACCCCCCTGAAGTTCAAGGAGTCACCAAGCAAGACCGACCAGGAGCAGGTACATGAGAGATAGTGATAAAGGTACGAAAAATGACGTGACCATGGAGAGAAAAGGTGGACTGAATGGGCCATCAGATAGAGGTTGTCTTCTTCTCGTGCAGAGTCCGATGTGCTAGAGAACAAATAGACCGTTGAGCTCGAGCACAGGGCGGCCGTTGCATACAGGACTGACACTGGCAGGCCTCGGGACACCATTCCCCAGAGACAAATCATAGTTGGACTCGGACAAGGATATCTAAGCCAGAGGGAGAATAGTATCCACCACTATTCAAGAGCCCCTTCCCTGCCGGTCAGACACTGCTTGAGATCACCTCGCTATACGTAGAGAAGCAAACAATTCTTCCCGAACCCCACACGCTTGTCATACAAGAAATGACAACAACTAGTAGAGAAAACCTTGCAGAGGAGATCGGGTGTCCCCAACATTGTGTGTGAATTATGTAATCAACACGAATAGCTGTATCTGCGAGCGTAGCTGTATATACTGCCTGAGCTGACGCTGGATGGGACAATCGCTTATGAACGAAACTAGGCCAAATTCGATCTCACAGGATTAATATTGCCTCTGACGTGACTCCCTGCCATGGAACCCACCCGCCCATTTTGTGGCAAACCCCTCAGTCCTCAGTGTAACATTCTCAATATCACAGACATTCCGTCTCCCCCCCAGGAAGAAGAAGAATTCTCTCTCCTTATGTATTCGAAATTATTCGTGTCCTGGAGTTAGCCACGGTCCAAGCCAGTCCTATTTCCAGTCGAATTCGTCGTGCTGGTCAGCATCCCTCTAATAGACGTTTTCCCTGCCGCCACGGCTCGCGGCGCCGATCTACTCTAGATCCACCTGTCCACCCCTGGATGGATGTCCCGCGAGACTGGAAATTGGGGCAATATATCTAGATTCAGTTTATATCTTCGTGCCAAATATGTCCCCTGCTCCACACCAGTAGTAGTATTCTCCGTGTGGGGATCAGTGCCCCGATATAGGATCGACATTTCTCCGTTATTTGTGATGTCATCTATTCTATTTTTTAATCAGAGGCGTACCGTTACATACCAATAGATCAATCTCATGACGCAGACCATGGACTTCGGTTTCCTTTCGAGAATATCTAGGCCTATCTGGTGGCAATATGGATGCGGAGTGGTCAGGCGAAGGAGACCTAACCTCCACTTCAATGCGTACGCAGCTCGCAGACAGCAGAGCTACCGAGAGGGAGTGCGCGCACTGTATCGTCTTGAGGCGCCAAGCGCCACTACCCCATTCCACGAAAGCAAAACGATTTGGAAGTATATTTTGGTACACAAGCTTGTCACAAATCGCCCCAGATCATACAATCATGTATACAACGCCAAGAAAAAATGGGTCACATCAGAAATGCCCCCACCTCTCGCTCATACACCGCCGATACTCATTCAATACACCGTGTACGCGAGTTTCTGCGCGGACACTTTTCCTTGTCGCAGAAGATCGAGGCCCTCAGGAATCTGCTCGATCCCCTGGGTGATCTTGGTGGGGATCACGTTTTTGACCTGTCCTTTCTCGACCAATGAAGAGATGACTTTGTGCCTGGTGGGAGACATGTACGTCAGAATTAAGAGATCACACGACTCTAGCGGCAGGAGTAGCAGAGCGAGACGGAGGGACGACGCGAGAGGGCCAACAATCGGTAGCGCGCGACGTACCACTCATTCAAGGTCCAGAAATCCTTGCTATCGACCACGAGAGCGTCGTAGAGGAGGAAGCGCTCAAGTTTGACGTTGGATGGCCATCCTTCCTCGGGTTTCACAGCAACTGTCAAAGCCGCCAAGATTGGGAAAACGTACGAGGAGTTTTTCAACAGTCAGTCAGCTGTCTCCCATTGATAAGGGAAGTGGGGAAAAAAGACGGGGCGATGACGTACGGATGTGGACGACCTTGCCGCTATTCCCTCCAAACGAGTCAATCACCAGCTTCGTGGAGCCTGAAATCATCCAAAAAAAAAAATAAAGATGTAAGCTGGATGCCCACATATCCGTCGAGCCTCTACTCAGAACGCCGTGTTACTCACCGTGCTCGGAAATACAATCTAAGGCAATAGTAAGGCCCCCGGATGGCTGCGCCCAATCTTTGATCTTCTGAGCGACCTCAGGGTCCTTATAATCGAACACGGCGTCCGCGCCCAAGCTTTTCAAGAGTGCGTGGTTGTGGGGAGATGCGGTGGATACGATTTTCAGGCCGGCGAGCTTGGCGAAAGCGATGGCGTAGAGCCCCACAGAGGTGGAGCCGGCCCAGATGAGAACCTACAATGAGAATGAATGCATTCAGAAAAGGTAGATCGACGATGATTCAGGAAAGATATGGTACGGACTGAAGATGGGCTGGGAGTTGAAGGTTGGGTGGGCTCCCAGAACTTTGGAACTCCTAGGGCATAGAAGAGCGACTGCACTCTATGTTACGCGGGAAAACATAACAACCGGTTCGTGGGTGCGTACCATAACTGCGGTGTCGCCGGCGACGTTCAAGCTTGCTGCATCCACATATGAAATGTTGGCCGGTTTGTGCCACAGCTAATGTGGTCCAATCGGTGCGTGTTAGTGAAGCAGTGCCCTCCGGTGAACCCAAGGACATGAACGCACGAGCTCAGGATAGGTGACCAAGTATTCTAAAGCGCGTACGGACCCGGTTCATCAAAAAGTTCCCGGACACCTCAAGTCGTGAAAGCCAATCACCTTGGAAAACTCCGATGTCTGGGTGGTGGAACCCGCCACGGATAACGCCTGAGACTGCATCGCCAACTTTGAAACCCTGAGTGCAGACTCAGCAGACTATTTCATAGTCGCGCTCGTCGTAGAAGATGATTACGGACCTTGTCCTTCGCCTCGGATCCAAGTTCCACGATGTCCCCCGCAAAATCACAACCAATGGAATCTCCCGGCTTGAGAATCAGGTCTACGTGCTATGGATATCATGAAATCAGCACCCCGTAAATGAAAATTGCATGAGCCATCAGGAAGAATGACGGAGTGACGCCAACATTACCTTCCAATCGGTGGGATTCAGAGTGATGGCCTTGATCTTGACGAGAACGCCTCGCGGTATGACCGGTGGAATCGGTTTGTCGGAAACAAGAGTAGTCTTGCCTTTCTCCAGGACGACGACGGCGCGCTAGCAAGTGTCCCAGGTGAAGAGATGTCCGTGGTTAACATGATAATAATATCACTAAGCCAAGCTAGGTTGCCAGTCTCCTCACCTGAGTCTTGCTAGAGGCCATGCTCAGTTTACAGTGATGGAAGGAGGAAGCTAAAGAGCAGAGTCTTGATTGGAGAAGAGTCCAGCGAGGAAGAACTTCTCAGCAGTTATAACGGCTTTTAGTCTGCTGCCGGCCGAAGGTATGATTTCATGATTGGTCAGTGAGATTCCGCTTCCCCCCATTCCACACCAGGCCCATCAAGATTCCAGAGTATGAATTGCTGGAGATTCGGATGAGCACACCCGAGGCATTCCTCGGTCGAGCCAGTAATCAAGGTTACGTCTCATGTTTAACCAGAGGCCGTAGCCTTATGTAAGCGTTGCAGGCCACAAAGCTGGGCTAAAAACAGTGGGTCGTTCCCCTGACCGAACAAGAATGTAATTTGTTCTACAATATTTCAGAACGGTAATCGCTGCAATGAACGCTGACTGAAGGTGCCTAAGCCGACAGTGAAGCGATAATTGCTTACGAACACAGCTAGAACACGTTCGAATCACCCGGCGCTAGAGGCGCATAATATTACTAAGGGAACACTTCTTTTGTGGCGTGGAATTTGTGTGACTCCGTGACGCTCTTGTGGCACTTCTCAGGGGTGCTTGGGTCTTGTGCCTCCTCCATAGTCCCAATGGACTGTGGACTTCACGCTCTTTAACTCGTCGGAATGCATCCTCCCATCCCAGGAAGTGCTGGGACAGCTGTTGGATTTACACTCGTGTCGGTGGACGGCGTATAATTCAGCGGGAGCCATATACGATGAATCTACCGTGAATATATGAGGGGGAACCAAGGCCGGAGTGTGTAAGATAGAACCAAACGGGTCAGGTGACATCCGAATCGACTCGTTATCTCCAACAACAGCTTCTCCATTCGGCTACTGTAACCGAGCAGGGGAGAAAGATCCCCCTCAGCGACCAGTGAACCTGCGGATGGTCCGGCTCCGCCGTAACCTTTCCCGTCGCTCTAGTCCTTTAAGTTTCCATCTGTCCTCTTCCCTGGATACCACGACTCATATCTTCTTATGACGCCATAATTCCCGCTCTGGCGCTGGCTGTGACTCGGTCTCCATCAGGTCAGGGGAAGGGCACAGAAGGGGACGAAACAGCATACTGGCATGGGCGAGCGAGTCACTGTGCTCGCTGGTCGCTTCTGTGCTTGAGACTGATGATAATTTTCAGTCCCCCAAGCCAATTTTATCTCAAGCAGTGAACCATTTTTCATCGTACACGGTAATAGGAATAGACTTAATCTCGGATGCTCTGCATGGCACGCACGAGACGAAAGAAGGATACTTCCATCTGCGTCCCCTCCTTTACTGTGAATTGCTTTGGGGGAGGGGATATTTCTCACATACGTCCGCGCGATATCAGGCAATGCATTCCTTGCTATGGAGCCGTCTGGCCGCTTCTGTTGTGGCGAACACCCTCAGTCCTCCCCCTTAGAATCATTCTCAACATGGTGGACATTCAACTTCCTTCCAACACAGTGCAGAAATGGCAGAAGAAGCTTTGTCACCCCTTCTGCGAAACGAGGGTATTCGTGTCCTGGTGTTCGCCCGGGTCCAAGCCGGTCCCCTTTTCGGTCGAATCTCTTCAGTGGAGCCTATGAATGATGCGGCCCTATTCTTGCAATCTTCCGCATGCATGTGTTGTATGCGGGTACCGCTCTGGCGCCAAATGGGGTGGCAAAGGGATTTAGCGAACAACGTTACCGCCCACGCAGGAAGGTGAAACGTACCAAATCAGAGGATGAGATTCGCCACTTCCGACTGAATGCAACCTGTCTGGATTCTCCTTGGCAAGAACCTTTCTCCGCTGTTAAAACAAGAGAAAAAACGTTCTTCATATGCACACGCACTTACATGTAGACAGACGTTCACCTCGCGGTCGCTGCTCATTCCCCCGAATTCGCTATCCTCGAACCAATACCGAAATCCCCAACACGATCCAAAAGTTGAACGACGGTGAGATCATGGATCTCAGCAACGACGTCCTATTCCAGCAAACGCATCTTTAGGGTCCTCTGGCTTTACCGCCGTGCTCTCCAATGTGCTCGTACAGATCAGCAACACTCCCGACATCATCATCGACCATCAACCATGAGGCACGAACAAAGAAAAAGAATCTTCAAAGATACAAATCGTTATTGAAAGAAACGATTATCATTTGGCGCTACAGAAATATGAAACTGGGAAGCTTCAACGACAAGGGGGGCCGTTCATCATCGTTGGGGAGGTACGATTAATCACGAAGCGAAAGCCTCATCCAAGAACTTCGCAACCTCCTTCTTGTGAGCCAACTAATCGTAGCCACAGAAAAACGCCAGTCAGTTCATATTGGTTTCGTTTCACCATCCAGTGAAGTGATTGAATGGAACATTCTCACCTTGCTTCCAGTTGCAACCGAGCTCGTGGGGCCACGGCCAGCATACTTGGGGAACTTCCCTTGATGATGTTCAGTTTGCGATGTGGCGGTCTGGATGCGCGGGCCAACATAGGTCCATGCTCCATTATTCAGCGGCTCTTCCTACAGGGCGGATACGAATCAGATGCTCAGCAACAGATATTCCTTTCGGAAGCGCAATGCGAACCTGGCACCACAGCAAATCAGCATTGGGGTATTGGTCAAGATGAGGCGTCAACTACGCAACCTATATTAGTATTGTCTCAAGGCAGCAATAATAGAGGAACGTACAAGATCATATGGGAACGGTGAAATCTGTTCCAGGCGACTAATAGCAACATCCTTGATGCCCCTGTCACTTCGCTCCTTCAATAGAGCATAGTAAACTTGTCCTAGAAGAGAGAGGAAAGCATCAAACGCATGCTCATATACCAAGGCAATAGCCTGGATGACGGACCAGTGCAGAAGATGTGCCTTCGGATGTTTTCAGGCTCAACGAGATCCGCTTGGTAAGGTTCAGGTAAATAGCGCTCGAAGTGTGTGTCACCAGTAATGTCCTCTATGTCGGACTTGGCTTGAGGATGGCGTAGTAGTTGTTTGGAAAAGAAAAGAACGAGCTGAAGATGAAGGTGAAGGTGAAGATGATATGGGTCGGAGGCATCAGCGAAATTCAACGCTATTAGGGCTCACCGGTTTGCGGAATTCGCGGTGATTTTGACGGCGAAGTGCATGGAACTAATATCATGCTCTGTTAGTCGTAATCACGCGGGCACAACCTGATGCACGCACGTAGTTGGCAGGTGTACTGGATCGTTCATACAAAGATCAGTTGTGAGACGCCGGAGTCGTCCACGCCACGGACCTTGGATAGACGATCTGCATGTTACAATCTTGGTGCTGCCTGTCCAGCTTCTCGGGTGCCGGGAAGATGTGGGGATGATCATCACAGAGTTGCAGGAAGCGCTCAATGCGTGCACTCGAATGCTCCGGTCCTTGTCCGTCATATCCGTGTGGCAAGTTGAGGACAAGCCCGGTGCGCTGGAGCCACTTACGCTCCCCAGCAGCAATGAACTGGTCGATAATACATTGTGCGTTGTTGGCAAAGTCGCCAAACTGGGCCTCCCACACGGTGAGGGAAGCGGGTGATACGAGCGAATATCCGAGTTCGAAACCGAGTGTGCCATATTCGGAAAGCGACGAATTGCAGACAGTGAACCTAGCTTGGTCGCTGCCAAGGTTATTAAGCGGGACATATTGACGTTCATTCTCTTGGTCGTGAATGACGGCATGGCGCTGACTGAAAGTACCACGCTCGACGTCTTGTCCAGACAGGCGAACGTCGATCTTCTCGAGAGCAAGACTACCGAAGGCGAGAGCTTCTGCCGTAGACCAATCGATGCCCCGTCCTTCAGCAACCGACTTCCCGCGAGCAGCCAACACACGGGCAAGGTTACGATGTGGAGTGAAGTTGGTAGGGTAGGTCGAAATAGTGTCCCCAATGTGTCTGAGGATGCCAGCATTCACCCCTGTGGGATGGTGAGGGAGGTTCTGCTCTGCGAGCTCCTTGGGCGAGGGGAAGTTGGGCCATTCGGATGATAGCCATTCCTTACTCGAAGGTTGATAGTCTTTACTCGCCGCAGCAGCACTCTCGAGCATGCCCCAGACCCATTTTCGGTGTTCAGCGATGTCGTTCTGAGAGAAGACGCCCGTTTCTGTCAACTGCCTCATGTATTTGTTGAGAGGTGTGACTTGCTTGTCGATAGCCTTATACATCCGGGGTTGAGTGAAGCTGGGCTGGTCAGTTTCGTTATGTCCGTAGCGGCGGTAGCAAACAATGTCAATCACAACGTCCTTCTTGAACTTGGCACGCCAGTCGGCGGCCAGTTGGCACACGAAGGTGAGGGCCTCGACATCATCGCCGTTGACGTGGAATATTGGGGCATCGATAGACTTTGCAATGTCAGATGGGTATGGTGTCGAACGAGCGAAACGAGGGTCAGTAGTGAATCCGATCTGGTTGTTGACAATGAGGTGGATGGTACCACCCGTACCGTACTGAGCAAGACTGTGCATCCCTAACGTCTCGTAGACGACACCTTGCCCAGCGAATGCAGCATCTCCATGGAGAAGGACGGCCATGGCTGTATTGTGTTCCTTTCATCATTCTCAAAGTGTTGTAGAGCGCGAGTCTTTCCGAGAACCACGGGATCCTCGGCTTCAAGATGGGATGGATTGGCGACAAGCGACAGTGCGACTTTTTTCCCACTCGGTGTCGGTCGCACATAGTTGGCACCGAGATCTGGGGAAATGTTAGTGACGAGATTGACTCCCCTTCCACGGGCAACTCACGGTACTTTACGTCGCCACCAGCACTGTCATCTGCCTCGGCAGTCCCGGAGAATTCATTCAGAATAGCCTCGATTGGTTTTCGAATGACGTTGGCGAGTACGTTGAGACGACCACGATGTGGCATTCCCATAACGATGGATTTGACGCCCTGGTCCACGGAACGGTCAATGAGAGCCTTCATGCCGGGGATAAGGGCTTCGCAACCCTCAAGGCCAAAGCGCTTCTCATTTGGGTATTTGCTGGCAATGAAATTTTCGAAGAGCTCAGACCACATAAGGCGGTCGAGGATCATCCGTTTCTCGTCGACGGTGTAGTTCCAAGGTCTTGGAATTTCAATCCTTTCTCGGATCCAATCACATTGGTCTCGAAACGGGATGTGAACATACTGGATGCCGATGTGCCCGCCTACAGACACGAATTAGGCAGCAGATGAAATAGGTGTTGATGACATTGGCTAAGACTGTGCGTACAGTATATGCTTCGGCAGGTTTCGATAATCTCCTGTAGTGTCATTTGGGCGCGACCATCCTTGGCAAAATGGGGGAGTATCCCTGGACCGAGATTAAAAACTTTGTCCAGGTCACGCTCCGGTCCAGCCATAATGGCTCAGCTCAAGCTCCGCGGGGGCAACGTGTTCTAAGTCTGCATCGAGCATACCAAGAGGGTCAAGTTCGGCGACATGGTGACCACGAACTTGGTACGCCCGGACGAGAAGTTGGACCTGCAATGAGAAAGGAGAGAAATTCATTACATCGGCATAGATGGCAACGTATAGACCAACCTTGAGATGGTCGCCGATATCTCTACCACCTCTAAAATCTAAAGTGGGTACCCCATCAGCAGGGTGGGAACGTCGATCAAACCTGGTGGTGGCCGGAAAGCCTCAGAGCTTGGAAGGCCAGTCTCAAGACCGGAAAAATAGGCGTCCCAGGACGCATGTACAGAGGAGGGATCTTCCCTCCAGCGTCGGTACATCTCCTCAGCATAGTACGCATTGTTTCCAGTCGCAAAAGCATCGTTAGGAGATGGGCTCGCTGCGACTGCATTGGCAGGTGCAGATGACACGAGCGGCCTTGAGGCGAGAACACCAGATGGAGGGCGGCATCGAGCCACTTGGGAGAGACGAGAGAGAGCCCCTTTGCGCAACATCCAGGAAGCGCGAAAAGCCAGGGGTATGAAAGCAAGTATTGAAGTTGCTAGGAAATTTGGATCCGTCGTCTCGTAAAAAAAAATAGGCCGGACTTTTGTTGAGGGATAATTCCGTTACCCAGCGACTCAACACCAGCACTACAGTATGAGTAATATTTTAAAGCTATTGGACAATCTCCGAGCGGATTCGAAGAAGATACTGGGGAATTCCAAAAAAGGGAATTTCTGACTTCCCGTGTGCGAGAGTATGCTCCATCTGGGGGAGAGGGTGGGGATGTGAAATAATGTCCAGGAAAAGCCAAAACGGGACTTCCCGAACGTCCTGCCGGAGTGCTGGAATGGGCGCTTAATTCGAACTTAACTGGAGCGAGGTTTGAATAATGCAAAAGGTGATGACCGAGCCGAGCCGCCTACGCGACTATCCATCCAATTTCTACTTCTTATGGATATAAATAACTTGATCCGGACCCGGCCGAGGTTGCCAAATGAGCCGAGTTCTCACGTCCCCGAGGCGGAGGGCGACTTTAGTTTCCAACAATGGCGGTCGTTTCACGCAGTACCACCTCACTCATGGCTTTGATGCGCGGCAAGCCCAAGCAGGGGCGATGTTCTCGGTGGTTCACGCCGGGTCCACCTGATAGCTCCTCCGCTTAGAGGTCTTCGAGTCGTCGATCTAACGCGGGTGCTCGCTGGACCGACTGCGACTATGCTACTAGCAGACCTTGGGTTCGTACCAGTAGATCTGTAATTGGACCAAATTGAGCCATATGACAACCTTTAGCGCCGATGTAATTAAAATCGAGGAACCAAAACGCGGGGACGATACGCGTTTGTCCACCAATGTTTCTCGGCAAGATGCATGGTTTCAATATTCTGATTATCAGGCTCTTGGAATCCTCCGTCCGCACCTCTTCTTGAGGATGCGCCCGAAGAATCGTCACATTTGCCCCCAGAATCGGCCTACTTTCTCGCGGTGAATCGAAACAAACGTTCCTGTGCCATTAATTTCAAACATCCTCAAGGTCGCGAAGTGCTGCATGATCTCATCCGCAAGGCCGATATTCTCGTGGAGAATTTTGTCCCGGGAAAACTTTCTGAGGTGGGTCTTGGCTGGAATGACTGCCGGAAGATCAACGAACGGCTTATATACACGTCTATAACTGGTATGGATTCAAAGTAGTGTGGATCATGAGAGGCTTAACAAGTTTTCTTGTTCCTTCTTGACAGGATACTGGTCAAACAGGCCCCTTCGCCAAAAATCCAGGATATGATGTCGTCATCGAGGCGGAGGCTGGACTTATGCATATGTGTGCTGTCCTGATCCCTGTTTCTCTCTGGAGAATCATTCTACTAAGATTGAACTAGTACAGGAGAACCCGGCGGGCTTCCGAACAAAGTGGGAGTAGCAGTGACCGATATATCTACCGGATTATACGCCCACGGCGCCATCCTTGCCGCGCTCCTATCCCGCCAGCAAACTGGAAAAGGCGTGTGGATTGACTGCAATCTATTTGAAACTCAGGCATGCGTCTACTTGTATTTCATCTCGTATCTTATCTAATCAGGCTTTTAGATAGCTGGATTGGCAAATATCGCCTCGGCCTATCTCATTGCGAACAAGGAGGGAAGTCGACATGGAACGGCGCATCCTTCCATCGTACCGTACCAAGTATTTCCCTGTAGAGACGGCTTCTTAATGATCGGTGCAGGGAACAACAAGCAGGTCAGGAACCCACACTTATTTCTGTCCCAGGAGCTGAAAGTGCGCATGGGTTAGTTTGCGAGCCTCGCCGGGTCAGTCCTCAAGCGACCCGATCTCCTGAGTGACCCTCGCTTCGCAACCAACACGCTTCGTGTCGAGAATCGTGAGGCACTGGTGCAGATTATCACTGATACATTGATGGAAGAAAGTCGCGATCATTGGCTCAAAGCCTTCGAAAACATGGGGTGCGTTTCCATGTTAATGGCGCATCCACTGATAGGCGACAGCTCTGCTGGAGTGCCAGGCTACAGATGATGACAAGTACTCTGATCCAGCATCCCATTTGGGCCAATCAATGATATACCCCAGACGTTCGCGCATCCTCAAGCTATAGCACGAAATGTTACAGTAGAAGTAGACGTGCGTCACACTTCGTTCTCTGCTTTCCCTCTGGCCCTCTTGGTGTTTCCACTGAAGCGTGATTCTCACACCCGCGTTTTGGTCTCCATAGCATCCTCGAGCTGGAAAGATCAGGCTAGCTGCTCCCCCCGTATCGTATAACGGGACTAAGATGCCTGTCCTCCGGGCTCCCCCGTGGCTCTCGCAGCACACCGAAGAAGTATGTACATTTTCTTTGCTTACTTCCTGATTTCACGACACTCCGTGGCACCTTCATAGGTTCTCACCCAGGATCTCGAATACCCGATCGAACGTGTTAAAGAATTGAGGGAACTCGGCGTTATTTAAAGCATAGCCGGTCCATACCCCAAGCAGTTTGCTTTGTTATAACTCATTGTGTGCGCACTGGATGTCTGGGAATGATGAAGAAAACAAAACTATGCCAAGTGAGGAGTGGGGAATAAATGTAAAGAACTTGGGGGTGGAGCCATAGTCCGATGCTAGCATGTACTGCGGCATAAAGCATATATGATCTTGGACAGATGAATCCCAAAGTAGATGTCATGAAGGGATATTGGGACGGCTCTCTCTGGATCGTCTATGTTTCAGAATCCAAGCGTGTTTCATGACCTCGGTCAGGGCTAGGCGTTCTTGGGGGTCCTTACGGAGAAGCTAAAGCAGAAAGATGGGGGATAACATCATCGTTAATAGGATTGAAGACGTTGCGTGGTCGCACTCCTCTTACCCGAGTAATCAAATCTGCAGCCTCAGCCGAGACGTGATTTGGTATGCGGAGGTCGATCTGTGCGATCCGTCTGTACGTCGCTGTGAGAACAGAAAAAGAGTCAGCTGTCCGCCTTGGTGCCTGCAATCTAAACTTGCCATGATTCCCCGAGGCCTCAAATGGGGCATTGCCGACCAGGAATTCGTAGGTGAGAACACCCAATGCCCAGTAGTCTACCCTTTCATTGTGCGGCCTGTTTTCAACCATTTCAGGTGGAAGGTAATCCAGGGTGCCACACAGGGTCGTACGGCTAATAGAGGCAGATAATGATTACAGTTAGACTACGTGTTGAAATACACCGACGACCGAACCTACCGATTACCCGGGGCGTGGACGCTCCAGCCGAAATCGCCGATTTTGAGCTCGCCATTCAAACCAAGGAGCAAATTCTCCGGTTTAATGTCACGATGAATGACGTGTTTACTGTGGAGGTATGACAGAGCGTCCGCCATCTGGTCGACATACTGAGCTCGGAGAAACCGAAATTATTTGCATAATTCGCAAGAAATGAGTAGTTCCACTCACGCGACTGCTCCTCTTCTCCGTGAAGGATCCGTGTTTCGCCAGCTGTTTATATAGTTCGCCCTTTCCAGCATACTCGAGCATGAGGAAGATACGCTTCTCGTCATGGAAGAAACCGTAGAGGCGCAGAACGTTGGGATGTCGAAGGTTCTTTTGGATTTCAATTTCACGCCGAGTCTGCTTCTCAACATTGCCTTCCACTAGCTCGGATTTGTAAAGGCATTTGAGTGCAAGGAGGAATTTGGGTTCCGATTTCGTTCTGACCATATATACCCGCCCGAACTTGCCCTTCCCAAGGGGTCGCCCAATATCAAAGGAGCTCAGACGCCACTCACGAGTTGGGCGGGTCCTGAAATTACGTATTTGAGACCAGGTCAGAAGCCTGCCCAGAAGAGCTCCCGTTGGTCGAACGTACATGCTGGTGGACGAGTCCAGTGTGAGGACTTCCGCAGCTTCTCCACTAACAAGCGTGCCACGTTTATCGTTGTCAAAGCCCCCGTCATAGCTCCCAATGTCAATCGTCTGTTGAACTTGGGCCAATGGGGTGGGCGCCTTGGTCGGCGAAGGTGGTGCGGTGTTGACAGCACAGACTTGTTTCTCGATAGCAGCAGTGCTGCTCAGGCTCGATACACTGGACTGCGAGGCTTTGTGCGTGAGCCCTGTCCGAATGGTTCTCGACTGCTGCTGGCCCAATTTTGCCAGTGGAGGACGAGGGGTGGTGCCGTTAGCAACACTAGTACCACCAGCAGTCTTTGTTATTTTGGGGGCTGAGGCCTTGAGCTTAGTTGGCATACGAGACTGATGGGGGATTGCAGAGGCCGTCCGTGTACTGGCACGAAGGGCACCAGTCGTGTTAGAAGGCCGCTCTGTTCTGGAGACCCGCGTGAATGTCGAGGATTTGCTGCTTGTCGACGACATTCCTGTCAAGTTGCTAATCTCCATTTCGGAGACCTTCTGGGTCACAGAATTGATGCTCATCGCCGGAGCGGATGGGAGAACAAACAATGTTTGGTGTTGTTTTGGTGACGCCAAACTAGCAACAACCGCTCATTGCCGAATTAAGAACTGTACACCGTGGGAACATTCTCATTTGCTCACTTAATCCTGGATACTTCGAGAGGTTATGTGTGGCTCCCAAAGCCTCAGTCTGTAGTTAGCACTTCCTCGTATTAATATAAACCCTGATTTGGAAGATAGCCTGTCTTATTCGCGGGACCCAATAGAAAGACGTGAACCGGGCGAGGTGGAAACATGTAACGATGTGCTTGGTCGTGCAATTCTCCTGATATGCAGTGCTGTTGATCTCGACGCAGGTTGTATGTCAAGTACTGTGTCAGAGTGGCAAATGATGAAAATGAGGAGACAATATGATGACACGATTTAGCACCCCCTCCAGATCCGCGCTAATTTCCTCGTCTACTAGCTAGATGTCTCAGACCAAAGCCAGATTTGAAGTTACCTATTCTTCGCATTATCTGCGTTGTGTTCATCCTTCTTGACTGTTTCACCACTCCCCAAAGTGTACAGCACCGTGCCAATCAAAACAACAGCGGAACCACCCCAAAGCTGTGCATTCCCAGAGCTCCTTCCAATAATCACTACGCTGATGATGAGTGATATAGCCTTGCGAAGCGAAAGAACAAGGATGACAGTGAGTGACGACACGCGAGACGTTAGGCGGTTTACGCCAGCCACGCAGATAAACTGCGTGAACACATTAAGTAATAGATGAATCCAGAAAATGGGGATCGTGAGAGTCGATATTGAAGGCGGGGACGACGTACGTAACCAAACGGGCCGCCGAGGAGCTGATGGCGATAGAGCAGGACTGGGGAACACTGGGGAGAAGAGGTGATGTGCGCCAATCGCCTTGAACGACACGTGTATAAGTTCGAGGAGAGACATATGTTCGGTGGAATTTGCAAAGCGGATCTGTCTGACCAGGTCGTCCTTAACGAATGCAAACATAGGTAACGCCAGGAAATGCAAGAAAAACATTCCTTCCTCCCAGTGCCGACCATACTTCCCGTACGTGCTTTCTTGCGAAAACCCAAGGAAGGTGGATAGGACAAGGGCAAGAGAAAGCATCAAGATACCAATGCCGAAATCGGCATACGATGGTCCCATGGTCGACTCATTTGTGGGTGGTCCGGCCCCAGATGCGGTTGCAGCTCCAATCCCCACGGAAATGAGGATGATTGCAATAACTTGAGACCATCGATATCTGCGACCCAACACGAGCCGTCCCAAAATCATATTGACGACCAATCCACCGCTTCGAAAAACGATGTGCACAGCCATTGGCACACGATATCCAAAGGCCGCGTTGTTCAATAATGAAACAGAGAGAAATAGCATGACTTGTATGAGCCAGCGCGAAATTGGCACGGCCAGAGGACGAGGGCGGATGCGTCGTATCCGGGCAAACACGGACAATTTCTTCTGGTCCCCCTGTGGTATCCCATGGGTCGTCACGATTATCCTCTTTCGAACACCCAAAATCGCAACAATGACAAACTGGCAAATGTGATCAAAGACCCCGCATGCGGATTGCGCGAGGTCGCCAATTCCAGTGTCCAAGCATTACTTCACACACTTCTATGAGTAAAGGTTGAACACGTCGGAATATTATTTACTTGCCTGCAGCATCCACCAAATATCAGGGCAGAAATTGTGGCCCATTGGCCAGCTGTCGTCTGTAATATCGCAAGGAAGACACTAAGGGCCTCACCACGCGAATTGGGCATATGCATAGCTTCGGCAACTCGCGTCTCCTATAGACTCGTGACACCGATTGACTGGCTCAAGTCTACACCGTGGGAATTATAAAAAATTGCTCATGATTCTCTAGATCTGGCGACTGCGCAATCTTGAAATCTAGGATTTCGGAATGCATTACATGTCACATCTTGGTCACATTAGTGCAATAATTCCCCCTCAAAATCCTCTGGTACCACAGCGTGGGACACCGTCCAATATGCGCCCCCAACGTCGCGGACTCACCGCAATATATCCAGCTTGATTTAGGCGGCTTTGGGACCAAACAACATTTAACCATTGGGGATCCACGTGATGATCCGAAGCACCACCCTGCAACTTTGATGGCGTTCACGGTACCCCCTGGCCTTGAGAAATTCACCTTCACTGGTGTGGCCGAAGCCGGAGGTAGACCTGAATGGCTGCCCCAGCCCACATCCGAAATCAACACGGTCAATGTGTTTGTGTTCGACAAAGTCAACCAGAAGGTAGGTTACGTTGCTGCCATCGGCCTCTGGCATTCTGTTGGCTTATCTTTTGGTCGGCCGTATCGATTGGCTAGATATTACTTCCTTGGTCGAAAGAGGGGTTCGGCGCTGGTCGTCTGATACCGTTCGTCGCACCGTTCAACCCAGGCGACGATCCATTCCAGGTAGCTAAGGAGGTGGTAGAGGTGAGGGATATTCCCCCCCTGGTATAATTCAGAGCTACTTCTGAGTGGCATGACTCAGGTTCAAACCGGCGGTGGTGTTCAAGCATTGGATTTTCATGACGCAGGGGGATTTCACGTCGTTATCGATGGCAGCGAATCAGTCATCTTCGCGAAGGCAGTCGCAGTCCACTCGTATCAAGGAGAACCGATTGAGTTGAGGAAATGGCTCGATGCAACGATTCTTCGTCACTGACATTGTACTCAAGAACTACAGGGTTTAAGCCCGAGTGGTTCCGTTCTCCCACCCCTACGGCGGCGAGTGCATCTCTTCCCCCCCTTCCAGAGGACAAGATGTTCGAGGACGAAAAATACTGGTACAAGCATTTCTTTGAGGGAAGGACAACTATTGGACGAGTAGACTTTTCCGCCCCTGCCAAACCGGAAGACGTGGTTGGGAGCCTCGAGAAGTACTGGTTCGGATTCGTTTGACGTTTGTGTCAAAGGCCTCCAGACTGTGTAATTGTGGGAAGAAAACGACCCCAATCAAATACGAATGCAATTGGTAATCATCTTGACCATGCAAAACACAGTAGAAATTCCTGAGCCATGCCTGGCATGGCGAAGCCTACTTCATACGTATACGACAAGTCCCGGGACCATGGCCTCATAACCATCGATCGTGAAATGCTAGCTTTGAGGCAAAGGTGCATGTCAGGGTTTGTTATTGTACATGCCAGATTGAGCTTGTTCCCCTTCCGTGGCACCTAGATTTGCGTCAGGGAGTATTTGCGAAAAAGTAAGTTAGTAGAATGCCACCGGCGGTGCCATTGTCAGACCGTTCGGCGGGCAAGGCGGGTCCCCAGGAGCCGAAATCGGGGTCACCATGATGTGACCGGTCGAACGAACAATGGGAGAGAATATTTAGACTTGTAACCTTGAAACCGTTCCAAGGCTGTGAAGGACCCAAAGAAAGTTTTCATAGAATCTAGACACAAATATTACGTAAGACGTCACCCGAAGTGTGCCGGCATCTAAACGTGTGGCCCAATACAGTCATTCCGGATAGATCCGCATTCACTTGCTTCCCTGCCTCACCTCCGGATCCCGGGTTTCATACTAGCATATTCCCCCTCCTCCCAATATTTGATCCAAACAGCAGTAGTACTCTGGATGCGGCCGTCTTGTCGGATGCCCGATCAACGCTCAAAGGCTTGGGCTCTTCGGCCTGGAATTCCTTCACGGGATACCGATCCCGGAGCTTTCTTCTCCTGCGCGTAAAATGGACAATGCTATTCTAATAACTCCCTTCTTGGGGGAGAGGGGGGGCTTATGTCAGCGAACCTAGTGGGCCACAGCCTTAGTATGGTTTACTAATTTGATCTTGCATGTCCCCATTTTTGGCACTGACCAGGCTCTCAATCTGCCCTGATCGCTTAGATAGATCGCAGAACCCGAATTCAGACTGGAATGAATCACGCCCTTGATCCATGCCCTCCACCAACCCTCACCGACCCCGCAAGCATGTGCAGCGCAAGCGAATTTCCGTTTCTGCCAAATGGATCGAATGCTCGTGGCATTTCCTCATTATCGTGAGAGCCAGAATTTGGGTGCTTCTCGAGCCTCGGCATGGTGCCACCAAGGATTCCCAGCGCTCCGTGCTCGAACCGAATAGTTACCAAGGCTCGGCCTTTAACAATAGAATATGCAGCTTTTTCACGACCTTCTCTCCTGCTTATTGACAGGACAATTGTTTGACAAGCCCTGACTCTTGAGAAGACCCCAATAACTCGCTCAGCACCCTTTCAGAATATTTGGCTCACCGGAGATTCGTTCCAATCCCTCGTTAGTCTCTGGAGCACCAGGGGAGCTTCTTTGGATTTATTCCTGGTAGCACTCCATCCAGGGGGTGTACACAGGGATTCCCGCGTTTCTACTCAAGCCTATCTGGGGGAGACAAAATGGGACCAATATCGGTCCCGGAACTGATCGGTCTCTTGCCATGTCATGATGATGAGGGCGAGGAACAAAGGCACCCCTGGCAGTAACCGTGGTGCTACGTTCTTTTCCTTTTCCCCAAGCACCAAAAGTTTGTTTACCGTACTTGCCTTGCCTACTGTACAGTTCGCGATTGCCCGTCTGGAAGCTCGGCGATGGAAAGCCTCTCCATGGACTCGCAACCAAATCTACTTTGACGACAGCCTCGGCGTGAATCCCCTCTTATTCGTCTCCCCCTCATATGCATTTCATCGTCTCGAGAACCCTTCGAATGCTGTGGATCTATGCCGCCGAAGAATACCGGTCAGTTTCTCATCCTATGGGTTTTTTTGGCTTTGGGTATTTTTTATTCTATCTCGTTTTGATTTTTTGTCCCGTGGATTGAATGTTCAGGAAAGTTTCCTCACGATATTCTACCTGCCAGATTCGGAACTCAAGATGATTCCAAGACTAATTATTTTTTTATCCGGCCCGACTCCGAAGACAACAGCAAATTGCAAAAACAATGTCTTCATCCCCGTGCTCCGACGGTGGATTATCTCAGTCTGTGCATAGTGGGTCGAGCAGATACAGTAAGGATCAGAGCACCCGGGAGGCACTACAGATCGGGCTAGTATGCCCCTTCAAGGTGCATTTTGTGGCTGAAAATGGAAAATGTGTACCGGACGCAGAAAGTCGAAAGGGATGCTTTGCTAGTGGGCCGCCCAGAGAAAACGAAAACGTCCGTGCCCGCGTCATGGAGAGAAGTAAAAGGAGGGTGCGAAAGTGTATGCGTTGAAACCGAGTGATGAGGGGGTGGGGGTTTATAACAAAGGTAGGATTAGGTGACAATATGATGAATCGAGGCAAGGGATGTCATGCGGAAAAAGGAATGATGTCTACAATAAGCGGATACATAGATGAGTTGTGTGATAAAAAGTATATTGATGGGGTCTTATAACTGTTAGCTGATATACGATCGATAGATTTGACTGTATTCGGTCTTCGACAGTCGCATCAGGAGTCAGGATCGCAAATTGCTGGAGCCTTCGCTGCGAAGATTAGCTAAGGCGTCCATAGTAGCATCCCCTGCACCACCGGAGCCCAGCCCATCGGTAGATCCAGCAGTATGAAGGCCATGGTGGGAGTGGTGACGATGCAAATGTTGAGATACATGCTGCGGTTGGAGATGTTGCTGATGATGATGGGTCGCGCCACCGAGATCCAGCCTCGGGTCGTCTTCGCGCTCGCGCTCGTGGGACTCCAGATGGTGTTGCAGATGCTGCAGTGGCGCCATTTCTCCGCTTCCGCCGCCGACCCCAGTACTACTCCCGACACCACCACTATTGGCGCCCGCGATCACGGTGCCTGTAGGGTCGCGATGTGGACTAAAATCATCTTCTTCACCGATGTCTGTCGCCGTTTCTCCTCGTTTGGCGCGTTCCAATTGTATCTGGAGTCTTAAGACCTCACGTTCGTGCCACCTGACGCGCTCGCGCTCCTCCCGCTCCTTGTCGCGTTCACGATGTTCGAGTTTGAGCCGCTTAAGACTGACTTGATGCTCTTCGCGACTCCGCTTGCGGCTATCTAGCGCACGAAAAAGGGTGAACATCGTTTGGGATAACGGAGGCGAGGGAGGATCAGTTGTTCCAGGAGAGGAGTGAGAAGTGGATCCGCCATCACCCTCAACTTGGGAGAAAGGTGGCGAGACGCCACGTTGGGAGTCTGGCTACACAAAGCATCGTTAGGTGTGATCTATTAGCTCGGTCAGAAACCAATATCGACAAGCATCAAGACGCACAATAACCGAACCACGGGAAAACCGTGTATTGCTATTATTATTAAAGGAAGTAGAAACCGTATGCACCTGATCCACTAGAGGGACTAGCTGTTGATGGTTGGTCGAATTGGAACCACTGGCTTCCGGGTTTGATGGTGAATTAAGAGAGTAACCAGAAACAAAGGAAGGACGAGGGCTGGAGGAGGGAGGGGAGGGGATAATAACGGGGATACGACGAATGCTGGCGACCATTATTGGATTGAATCGGAGAGAGTATTGGAGAGGCCGTATATCCCATTCCCCCAGTCTGAGATTACGAAGAGGCTAAGATGCTAGGAGCAATCGCGAGTGATCCAACAGACTCGCATACCTCAATAGGGAAGGGGGTGCTGACAGATCTGTTGAGTCCTCGAAATCCACCCCCTCCAGTGGGTGAGTCTGCGATAGGGGACATGTCTAACGCCTGCGCAGAGACAACGGGACGATTCATTATGTCGCGAACTTGGAAGAACTGGGGCAACTTGTCCTTGACGCGGGCTGGCATCGAGTAGGTTGGTGAGCAGGGTAGCTATGAGAACGAAAACAAAGGCGGGAAACGTACCCCATACACGAGAAAGATCCGAATCGGGCGAAATATCATGTTCGTCATTCAACGTGTTTGCCGCGGATCCCAATTCGTCCTTGCATTCATTGTACAGCTTCCTGATTCTGAAAAGAGTTGGAATATGATTGGCCCGGGATTCGAAAGTTCCGTGTCCAAAACTTACTTGTTTACTTTATTTTTCACGCTCGTCCCGAGCAGGTCGATTGTGCGCGAGTCATCGAGATCAAAACGCGGGTCGTCATGGAAGAGATATCTTGCAATTTCCCTTTGTAAATCGCTTTTGGGCATCCCAATGACTGCTCGAGAATGTTCGGCCGTCGAAGTCGCGATGAACACGCCCGCCCAAAGATCGTTGCTGTGTAGAGCATTGATTAGGCGATCAGTTAGATCAGCTTCCTCCCATCTGTCGGGCGAAATCACGCAATGGACACGTTGAGTGGTGGTAGAGGATATAGGCAAAGTGAAGGGAAAAGGTGTGTACCGAACGGAGATCCCGGTCTTGTCCTTGCTATCCTTTTTGCCCGGCCCACGTCCACCTTTCTTTCGAATGCGGGGGATAGAGGAGTCGTCGAATTTTTCGATCAGCATTGGATGTGGGGAAGCATGACTGGGCCCCGCCACAATTTCAGATTGGATGAAATGCTGCTGACGTTCGTCCGAGTGGTGTGGCCGGTCCATCGAGGACAGAGATGAGTGGGGGATATGGTGCTGCATGAGCAGGAGAGTACCGCAGACGTGTGTGGCTCCCAAAAAAAAAATAATGTGAAGCTAGAAATGGTCGAACCAGTGGGACCAGCTTTTCCTCCAGTGAATTCCGTGCAATAGAATAAAGCGGCGGAAGAAGGATGCGGCGATACAAACTTTGGAGCTTCAAGAGGAGCAAGCTCGACAAAGAGACGAAGACCCGAAGATATTATACAAAGAGGAAGAGACGTGAGCCGAAGCAGCGTGGGCATGCGATTGGACGTCCCTCAGCCTCATGTTGCCTCGTTTTTGACTTCGCTAAAATGACAAGTTCCATATATGGGATGCATTTCGGCATCTTCCTCGGCGTCAAACGCCTCCCCCAAGCCCCAGGTCGTCACCGATGGCGACCTATCTCAGACGCCCCGAACGTGTCAGAGTCCGCTCGAGTGACCTGGATAGTAGGGACCTCCCCTCCCCTTCCGCGGTCTCCGCACGTGAATTAACGGCCGCCTCGCATCTCATATTCCCCTCGCCACCATCCGTCGACCCCCCACGCCCCCACCCTCCGATCTCAGACGTGGATCCACTAGTCTGTCCATTCCCACCTCCCTCATATCCTCTGTCGAAGGTCATTCCCCCTCGGGCACTCCAACTGACTCATGGGACGATTTAAGCTCAGACGCCCGGCACAACAGTCTTTCCCCCGAGCCCCTCACCAGAGATAGGCTAGCGCTCCTTCAGTCCGACTTTAGATGGATGTACACGAGCGACAATGCAGAGCTCCGGGACTGGGGCGGGGAAGACACTCCGACGAGCTCCTTGCCTTCATCATTAATGCAAGGGCGACGCCCACTGTCTGGAGCGCTCACCCCGACCATTAGCACTGAATATGAAAGCGCATCCTCGGAACTCCACTTCTCGACTACTGCGTCCTCGCATGGATTGTCGGAGGATGGGTCTGATTTTGGTTCTCTTTTTCTCGTCGAGCTTCGGTCACGCGAAACCCAACGTAACCGCCCTGATCCCTCCGCCTCCATTTCATATATGTCCTCAAAAGTTTTCCGCTTTCCATTCGAATCCATCCTTCGATTTCTTTTTGATCTTGATCCTACAACACTGGATCTACTCAAAGAACAGCCGCGCCCACATCCCGATGGATCATCTACACCTTCGGAGCTCTTTCCTGCCCACCTTTCAAATGAATCTAGCCAATTGAATGGGGATAGTGATGAGGGTGGTACCGCTCGCCCACGTGCTGGCCTCGCTCGCTTTTCTGACGAGGCGCATGAAGCAATTCGAACCATCCGCAAAGGACTTGATGCACTTGCTGAACATAATACTCCCGTCATGCATGGGCCATTCATGGGGGCCGTGCGTGTCCCACGCATGATCATCCAGGCTGTATTGAGGATCTGACGCCTTTCTTCGCTGGTTGGACATTGCCTTTCTTGGGACTGGACATTGAATATTTTGTACATCCACGTAGGGCTCATTCATCAGACTTCAAAACCCACTTGTTTCATGTCTGTAGAGTCCTAATTTGCGAATTACCCTAGATTCCGTGCCCCGTTCTCCTTCCCAATTCCATGTAAGGGTACGTATCATATTCAGAGCCTCAAATGGCCAAATATCGCGTCGAATAATAACTGCAATAGTTGCTTTTCGCGTATATACCGCATAGTCTTAGCTGACTACCCGCATGCGAGCCTCGTTTCAATTTGTGGGGAGGATTGAACTCCTAATGATCCCTAAGGGGAGACCAAATGTTTCACGGCGAGTCAAGGGTGCGCTTTCGTGGGAGGAGCCCGCGTCGCATAAGCGTGGTTTGACACGCCTGCTGCTTCCGACTCCAGCGAGTCTGAAAAGGTTACAATTAACATATTGAAACAGTGATTAATTTCTGGGTGCATGCATCTACTGAATTTGGGAGTAAGATCAGCGCATCTTCCTTCAGAGCCCCACGTTGAGGTCATTCCAAAAAATTCTGTGTATCACCGTAATTGAGAGCCTCAATTTGCTGGTTCCAACATTTGCATGAATGCGGTGTGATGGTGAGGCTCGATATTGATGTCACGTGTAAAGGGCCTGTGGCTTGGCCTGTTTTGGATGACTTGTTATCTCCAAAGATGGAGTTCATCGGATTTCCGTGATTTTCTTCCTCATTGCTGTGGCCTTCAATGGCGTCTAGGAGTGCATGCCATGGCAACGTATATTTTCGAAAACAGGCCCATGCAGAGTGGCCGAAGAGCATACCCGTTGTTCTGTATTTGGTAGTACTCAGGCCCAACAGATGGGGAAAATGGAACGTCCAGGACCATTTAGTTCGCGCTAGCGGACAATTTTATGCTGAGTTACTTTCCGTCATATTGTGCCTATCAGAACATCGACTTGCGGTCATGCATTTATTTCGGTCTCTAGAGGAGGTTGTGAATCATCGGAGACAAGGAAGCCATCGGGTGAGTATCATGACTTTCTCTACATCTTGATCAGTATCCCATGCATTCACGGAGAATCAAAAGACATTGTCGCCTAAGAGGGGATTTAGCTGGCGTGAAGAACACCGACAGAAGATCCACACGTCCGAATTTCTCTCCGATATGGAAGGTGTTGAATTGACGCAGGGCACATTATCACCTAAGCGACACAACCTGATGCAATTCGCCTCAGCAAATAAAGGCATTTGGGAATAGAGCTTCGCCCCCTGAATACGAAATACCATGTCAGCTTGCCCTCTTCTTCAAACGCCAGAAGTCTGACATCCAGGGGGATTCATGCTGTAAATGGAAGAGGGGGCCCGCTGAATTACCCCTAGATTTTCCCAGTGCACGATATGAGCCGAGTCCACTACAAGCCTCGATACTACGAGCCCCTCGATTCCCAGAGATCGACTTCGCCGCAAAGGAGTTGAATCACTCGTATCAGACCAGTCGATCGATCGCACCATCCGTATTTGGAGGTCAGGGCCAACTCTTTCGGAGATAGAATATGCGGTAAATTTGAGGATCTCACTGGATCAATTTCAAGCGATCGAAGCCATCATATAGAACGCCCCAAAAAGTACAAGGCCTTGGTGGTTCCAGGAGGCAAGGACGCTTCTTAGATTTTTGCCTAGGAATCATTAGAGGAGAATCCACCCGTCACTTCATAGAATTAGTCTGGAATGAGGGAACTGTTTTCTATGGTCGCACCCTTGGTCGTGGGCGTAACCGGGTGTAGATCCAGTGCTGGGAAACTCTGCCCGGCTGGAGCCAAGCTACAGCAACAAATCTTAGAGCTCCAGCAAAGAAAATTTTTTGTGATGTGACACCAATTCAAGGTAGCAAAGCAAAGGGGGGTCTGAGGAAGTGTGACGCTAGCAAAGAAACACACCCACGATAGTGCCGTGACATTGTGACGTATATAGCAGAAAGCTTCCTCTTTTTTAGGCACCCCACCAATCCTTCGGTGTGACATCTTAGGGCAGATAGTAACCCCAAGATGTGACAGTTGCTATCGATTCCAGCATCTTTTCCACAGTTGTGACGTGACACTTAGCAGTCACGCGAAAGAAATGACGGAATTCGCCGCGGTTAGTTCCTGCAAAACGCGCGTCGATCCCTAGGATTCATGTCTGCTGAAGAACCACCAAATGGGCCATCGGTGCCCAAGCCTGATGCGCTCTCTTCTTCATCTGAGGCGACGCCACTACTGGTTGATTTGGGTGACACTCATATGGAAACGGCTCCAGAACAACCGCCAGAGGAAACATGGGAGGATATTCCAGAGGACGTGAGGAGTGGCACTGTCGAGGAAATTCAAACGCGCGCCCGTCTTATTGAAAATGACATCAAGGTCTAGTTATGGATCCTTTCGTCTCGAACTCGATCCAAACCCTGAATTCAATTTATTATAAAGGTAATGCGATCCGAAACCCAGCGATTACAACATGAACAGACCGCTATGCAAGAAAAAATTAGAGATAATGGTGAGAAGGTCAAACAGAATAAGGTTTTGCCATACCTTGTTGGGAATGTAGTTGAGGTGAGCTCATTCAACGTGGATGTACGCGCATCCTAAAGCTGGATATAGATCTTAGACGTTGATCCGGATGGAGAAGAGGATGGTGCGAATCAGGATTTGGACTCTATGCGCAAAGGGAAATGCGCTGTTATAAAGACTTCTACGCGTCAGGTTCGTTTTTGGATATTGCTTTCTGCTCCCATTCTTATTCTGTAGTATAGACTATATTCCTCCCCCTCATTGGTCTTGTCCCATCATCAAGTCTGAAGCCAGGCGATCTCATCGGAGTAAATAAAGACTCAGTATCTAATTCTCGACACTCTTCCTGCCGAATATGATTCTCGCGTCAAGGCAATGGAAGTTGACGAACGTCCGACAGAGAAATATACCGACATTGGTGGATTGGACAAACAAATCGAGGAACTGGTGGAAGCGATTGTCTTACCAATGCAACAAGCCGAGAAGTTCAAGACACTTGGAATCAAGCCACCGAAGGGCGCTCTCATGTATGGTCCCCCTGGCACAGGCAAGACGCTCCTTGCTCGGGCATGTGCGGCACAAACAGATGCCTGCTACCTTAAGCTTGCCGGTCCGTCGCTCGTACAGATGTTCATCGGAGATGGTGCGAAGCTCGTCCGTGACGCATTTGAACTGGCGAAGGAGAAAGCCCCTGCAATCATCTTCATTGACGAGTTGGACGCCATCGGTACAAAACGGTTTGATTCAGATAAGAGCGGTGATCGGGAAGTCCAACGAACGATGTTGGAGCTACTCAATCAGCTTGACGGGTTCGGAAGCGACGAGCGCATAAAGGTTGGGTGTTCGAGTCTCAGCATTCCTATTGCACATTTGACAATGGTCACCAACATTACGAACCTCTAGGTCATCGCAGCAACGAATCGAATTGATATTCTTGATCCCGCTCTCCTTCGTTCCGGACGACTTCGATCGAAAGATCGAATTCCCTCTTCCCAACGAAACGGCACGCGCCCGGATTTTAGAGATCCACAGCCGAAAGATGACCGTCGGTCCTGGCGTCAACTTCGAGGAGTTAGCGAGGAGCACTGATGAGTTCAATGGTGCTCAACTGAAAGCCGTGAGTCTTCGTCCCCACTCTGCTGATTGAATACTGTTTCTGAACCCTGCGGCATACTCGTTAGGTCTGTGTGGAGGCAGGAATGATCGCGTTACGTGAGGGGGCTAGTCAACTGAACCACGAGCATTTCCACAGTGGTATTGCGGAAGGTACGTATCCACACGGCTCTCCGGCTCTCAGCACTGAGTCCTTTTTCCTTACAGTACAAAGCAAGAAGAAAAACGACCTCATGTACTTCGCGTAGTTTCTGCTATGCATGTTTGCAATATCGATCAGAACATTCTACAATTATATCCAGGGTACTAGTTGATCTAGACTATGGTTGCTGTGCTTGAGCGTGCGGCCGCACACCACTCGTGCCTTCGATACAGTCTGGCTCCACAATCAGGGCTGTGTATGAATTGTCAATGCTTTGAAGATGTTTGCTTGATCCTTCTCTTCTTCTCCGCCTTGGGAATCTTGTTCTGCCGTCTTTGCCGCGCTTGTTCCTTAACAGCCTGTTTGCGCTCCTGAACGGATCGTGAACACCGGAATGAGGACGGAAGTATCGCATTCCATTAAATCGTACACACCTTCTTCTCACCCCTGTCCTCATGTCGGTGGCCTCTCGGGGCACGCACACTATGCACCCCATCACTTTCACTCCCATCCTCATTCTCACTATCCCCCTCGAGATCTGACGACTGGCCCGAAGTCTGTCGTTCATCCTTAGTTCGATTTGCCTCGACGACGCCTGTAATTCCAGCGTAGATCAACTCCGCGCCCTCCCCCCTCGTCATCTTCGCAACGTCCCGCTCTGGATCAAATACCTCCGCGAGTGTGCGGGGTATATAGGACTTAAGGAACACGGCGTCCTCTTGTGCCTCTTCCTCCAAAAGCGGAATGTCTTCCAATTGTTTTATTTCGCTTCGCGATAGGACAAATGTGCGCGAATTCTGAGCTTGTGATTGAGAAAGGGAGAGTGGATTGTCTGTCGAAAGCAAATTGTCCTCTTGCTCTGTAAGCTGTCGTGCCGCAATCCATGGCGCAGCATGGCAATGAGAGTCTGGTCTGTTTCATCTCCGCCGTTAGAGAGTATAGTATCGTTCACCACGAAGTCAAACATTCGCCGAAGCCCTAGCGTGCGAGTTCCCCTCCGAGACCAAAACTCTTCAATATTTTTTATGTCGGACCGAAGGAAGTCGAAGGCTGCAGGGTGATCGTGTTCCACAGATTGAGAAACATCAATGACGTACAGATGTGATTGATGGAACCTAGGCCGGATTAAGTATAAGATGGGGAAAGGGTATACATGGCTAGAAGGACCCACAGTATGTTATACTCACTCAAATCAGCATGAACCAATTTGCAAGAATGGTACATCTTTCGCATCGCGATAACAATCTCAAAGTAGAGCTCCTCGAGGTGTTCTGCTGGAATTGCTGCATCTTTTAATCGAGGGGAGGCCCTAGAAAATCAGGTCAAGGGGGGTCGTTGTAATTTCGGAGAACCAAGAGATACATGATGTTAGATCCATACATACCATCCTTCGTCATCGCCCAAGAAGCTAATCACCAAAACATTCTCCTTCACCTCGAGAACCTCAGGGCAACGAATATCAGCGGCTGCTAAACGCTTCAAGTTCCGCATTTCCTTTTCCGCCCACATCTTCACCATCTTCCGTGGATTATGGCGGCTGTAGCCATTCCGGAAACGATGCTCCCCTGTTACATATTTGTCTCGATCTTTGAATACCAGAATGGATGTCTTGTAGATCTTGAGGGCTAGATGTCGACCTTCTGGAGTTAGCGCATGATAAACATTTGCCTGGGGGGGCGAAAATATCCCGTACTAGTTAATATGAATCTGGATGGTGCGAGACCCTCAGCGGCGGCTTACCTCTTTCCCAGTACTAACGCAGCCGTTGACTTCCTCGATAAGGCCTCGGTTTATCATTTTAAACAATATTATCCTCGTTCGAGGATCAAGGACTTGTTCGTTTGTGGCACGGTCCGCTTTGTCTTTGATGTTCGCGCGCTCGCTCGCCCCTTTGCGATTAGTGGCCACACCACCCATTCCATAACCCAACGTGTAAGGCATAGTAATATTGGCAATTCGAGAATTATACTTTGAGAGCATCGCCAGTTGATCGCTTTGGGTGCGAGCTTTTTGGGCGGGGCCAGCAATTGCATCAGGCGCAGACTTCTGTTTCGAAACGCGAGGTCGATTCGTTGCTGGGAGATGTGCCACAGGAACGCTCGTGTGTTTGGACGATGATCCAGACGCTTGTCCCGTCCGTACCTCGACATGCTGCCTTAAGCGATTATAGGACTTAGTGAAATCTATCTCATATGTGGCTTTCGTTAATGACCCTCGTATACTAAAATGGTTTGGCGAACCTCCTTCAGCAATTTCCCAGTCTTCATCATCCACTCTTGTTAGAGATTCATCCCAGGCCTGGGCCTCCAATTGTGAATCGTATTCGTCGTCGTCTTCGTCAGAAGAATCCCAGAGCAAAGCATCGGGATCGTCAATGTACGCTTCAATATTCGGGCGAAGCCCCTGAGCCAGCTTCACTGAGGCTACTTTTTTTTCTAGATCGCCAAGATCATCCTCAAACTGTCCAGATGAGTCCTCAACCTGTATATGCATCCTGGAAGGGATGGTGAGGTCGGATCTCCGGCTGAACCCGGCCAATTCAATTGTGCAATGAGTTCCAGGGATGTCTTACTCAAGCTATTGGATGCTGCGTCTTTGCTCTCTGGCACTACCAAACCCTCCGATCCTCCAAGAACTCAAGATGTTGCGCATGTCCTATTACGGAGGCTTCGTGATGCTAGGAACCTGCTTAGTGAAGAAGAATGTTTAGAGGAAGTGGATTTGAAGGATGCAGATGTGATCAAGAACAGACTGCTTTATTTGCTCTTGAGATCGTGGAAAAGGTGCAGGCGATATTGGATGTCGACGACGGACCATCAGGTGTCTGACGCAACCTTCAGGCTTGAATCCGCGAGGCTAACAGATATAATTTCTTAGCCGTGCCACCACTTATAGGGACACGACATCTGGCCCAGCTGAAAACTCTCATATCCATTATATTTAAATGGGCCGTGGACCAAGAGATTTCTAAGATATGGAGCCCTTCTCGCCCTGATGCTCCTCGAATCATTGAAGTGCAGAATCCGGGGCCAACATCGAGAAATTGCTCTCTATGACTTTACGTCTATTCACACTTGTATTTCGGTCGGCCACACCTTCCCCTGCTGGTTCTGCATCTGGTGAAGGACGCAATGCAGAGTCCTCCATTCCGCAGACTCACATCACCCAAAGTATTGTATCCCGACACGCTACAGATATCTTACGTCCTGCAGTTTTCCTTGGTTGGATGAAGCCACCCAACCAGTTTCCTCGGGAAACTGTCTATCTCCTCTCGTCCGTACAAGCCAATGCCGATCGATTGATGAATTTGTGAGCCATAAAAATGCTTTGCTGTAAACTGACTTTAACGGAAGATTCTAGCCTGCCTGCCTCACAATCGATAACATCGCTTGGAATTATCATGTCTCCTTCTCCAGGCTTACCCCCGCCCCCTGCATGGCTTAGAAAAGCCTGTTCTCACCTATTGAGCCGTGAGCTCATGAGACCAGACGGAGTCAGGGGCCTATTTTCCGCCATATTTGGTGACGAAGATGGAGTTGAAGGTGGAGTTACTGAATCCGTCAATATAGCTTTTATGACGACCCCGTCTCTACTTCATAGAGGCACCTTTGACAAGGCTAGAGTATCTATCAAAAGTCCTCACTCACCCACCAAGCAATGTGCAGCCTTCCGTACGTGATATAAATCGTCTCACGAGTGATGACTTTCTAAATGGTACATAAAAAGGAGTACTTCCGAATCCTCATTCCTCAATTACTTGCGATAATCGTCTCCTCGAGGCCACAGGCTGTTGATAAGGCAGCTCCAACGACCCCCGTCTCCCATCGGCGGGGTGCCGCCTTCACTATATCGAGGCTTCTCACATCGCCAACCACTGCACCTATTGTCAATCCCATCCTGCTTCCCACTATTCATTCGCCGTTTTACAGCTCCGATCTAGCGTCGACTCCCGCTTCAGGCGATTTCAATAAGACCACATTCCAATCCCTTGCCTCGCTTACTTCTCTCCTATTAAACACGGATCCCTCTCCAACACTCATATCTTCTCTTCTGAGTCCCATCTTGGTGTCACTTTACTCGTTGCATGAATACTTGTCGGAGCATCCGGGGCAGTTCTCGCCGAGCCTGGGACAAAGGATGTGGTAGAAGGTTTACTAAAGACATGGGCTCGGACTGCTGGGAGCGCGGACGCCATAACTGGATGGTGGATGGTGATCCAAGGGTCCGGCGGTTGGGGACTAACCGATTCGCGCAGTGCTTGCGTAACGAATGGACGCTTACAAATGGCGAACTCGTTGTAGAGCGGAGGTTGGTCGCTTCATTCGTGCTATCTTTCGGTTCCTAATGTCCCCTCATTCGGCACAGGAGACAGTCGAATACTATTCCAAGTCTTACCTCCTTGCTGGATCCTCAGGCTGCACCGGGAAATCCACTTCAAATATGTCCTGATCCCGTCCAGCTCGTGAAGTTTCTCAAGGCTGTCGATAGAAAAGAAGTTTCAGGGCATTGCTGGTACGATGTTTAGACGAGTACAGCACACTCCGCCAGGCCGGTGATGCGGTAGATCCCCTTCGGTTCGTTCAAACTGTTCCGTTTTTTGGCCTCGGATCAACGTTGTTTGATATGTCAGAGTGATGATGCATTTGAATATTGTCCTCGAAATGGTGGAACAGCTTGGCTCCGCCGTGCTCAAGGAGATAGAGCACATCTTGGGTTTTATCGCGCATGCGCTACAGCCGTTCCCTATGCCGTCCAAAGCCCCCAGCCCCCAAGCCCCTAGTCACGGAAGAAATTTTGCCTTTCCTGACGCCGCACCAACAGGACTACGTAAGGATGACTTGCGGATAATAGATCGAGACAGTGACGATGAGGACGAGGATGATGAAGACGAAGGGGATGCTGCTGGCGGTGACGATATGGCTTTCACGGCTGTTAATCTGCTTTTATCGGTATTGGAAGGCAGGTGGTCACATGGGGCAGATGGGTGATGTCTTGCAAACGCTTACCCTGACCATAGGCGATCCTGATTTGACACCGGGAAACACACCGATACTTCAAGTTATATTCTCGCATCTCGAACCCTTCACCAACAATCCCTCGGATTCTATCCGAAAACCAGCGCTCGAAGCCCGACTAATCATTACTGCACGTGGGGCTTCCTCTGCAACTCTAGGGCCAAAGAAGAAAAACTAGCGTCGACCGGATCACGAAATCTACCAAGAGGCCTTAAAGCTCCTTCAAGACCCCATTCTTCCTGTTCGTGCCCACGGCTTACTGATGCTTCGGCAGCTCGTTGTTCCCCCAGATAGAAACAATGGGGTAGAACACATCCTAGATCAAAGTCTCGTGCCAGCTATTCTTGATATCTTCATGCAATCGGTGCAAGATGACGATAGTTTTGTCTTCCTCAATGCGGTGCAGGGCTTGGCCGCTATGGTTCATCGACTGGGTAGAGATATATTATACAGATTGGTCGACATATACACTCGCGGCGCTGAGGACCCCAGCTTCGGTGTGCAACAGAACGACCTTGATAAAAGACTAAGAATCGGGGAGGCTTTAGGGCAAGTTATTCGGCGCGGTGGAGACGCACTGTCAATATATGGTGCGCTGGTTGTAAGGCTCCCATTGAGTTGATGATGATATTTCAATACGTTCCAGCTGAGGTACTAGTACCTCCAATGTTGCGAATCTTCCGTTCAAGACATGTCCCTGCGATACTCCGGGCGTCATCACTCTCCATACTGGCATTATGTGCTGATACCTCAAGCATTTCAATTATACCCTGGTCGGATGAAATGGCAGAAGCGGCTGTTGACCTCATTCAACTCGAAAGTGTCCCATTCACGTCAGATCCTCCGAACGCAACTGGCTCACTGGGAGGTAAGGCGTCGAATGATAAGCCCACCACCACAGCAACGAGTAGATTGGCCTACGAAGACAGCTTCCCTGCCCTCGCAACCACGGCCAAAACACCCGCATTCAGGCGCGCGGCTCTACACTTTTTAGCCCTTCTCATCCGAACGGCAGTAATTCGCTCGTACGCAACAGATCAAGATGTCCCCCTTCAATTCGAGTCATTTAATCTGGCCCTTGAGGCACGAATGGCAACGATTGTGCAGTACGTTCATGCGACCGATCAGGATGGCGTTGTGAGGGCGCAAGCCGGAGAATGTGTGGAGCTTCTTGGACAGCTTCGTAGGGCTAGGTTAGGCCTGTGATATTCTTTGTACGGGTGTGTAGCGGTAGCGGCAGATGTATTATCATGTACCTGTTTCCGTCTCAGGAGGTCCCGAATTTAAAGTTGGACTGCGTCGCGCCCTGCGCGTACTCGACTTTGGCTCAGTTGGCAAGGGCATTCGATGGATGCATCTCGGCGCATATGAAGAATACATATAGACAATTACTAGTGCACTCTTACACTGACGCATAGGTTTGTGTCTTGTCCATATTCGTTATCAGGAGGGAAAATAACGAAGGCTGCAATTGGGAGTCCAGGGGCATCTAGACATTTCACCTAGAATATTTAGCCATCCAGAGTCACAGAGGTCTCTAGGTGCCTCGGTCAAACCAATAGTAACCATCGAGTGGTTCTCTAAATAATAGGACCAGAACTTCGATAACCATTCCATGATGGCGCAGATGCTTTTCGATGCACTAATGCTACAAATGACAGCCCTAATTATTCTGGGTGTACCACCTCAGAAATTTCCATGGCTGAAGTGTAATGGATTGACGTCACCATACGTCTTCATGCCATTGACTGGATATAGAATATCATATGCCACATGTGCACGACAGGTGAGTATAATCAGTTTCCATCTACGATGACCCTGGTGTGTCCATCTGGTGCACTTTCCTTTGGAAGCGGTAGGGAGGGTCGACGTAGATGCCCCCCAGGTACTCGTCGGCGAGTTCGACCCAAACTTTGCTCGGAAATGTCAGAGAGGAGACTACTTTGAGCCTCAAAGTGACCACTTCAACGGAGCGACCGTTCTAAGATGTCCTAGAGCTGTCACAGGTTCTGTCATCTGCAAATTTACGGGGGAGCTTAATGTCAGGCAGCGGAATTTGCCGAGGGTGCCGAAACAGATTGGAGCGCGTTGAGCCCCAAATTTCTCCTAAGTATATCGCATCCTCAAATGTTTTCGTGTTCATCTGTAGCAGGTATACTCTTGCTTTCTTTTCTTTTTGGTTTGGTTTTTCTCGCCTATTGGGCGTGGTCGAAATGACCACAGGTGGCTTAAAGCGGCTTTAGCTGGGTTCGAAGCCGGACCAATGATCCCAGTCCCTCTGGCCTTGCGACATTGAGCCTCTGTTGATATTATTTCCAAAACCAATCGGTTGACTTGGAACAACATACCTGATCCGGAGGTTGCATTGCTTTTAATGACAGTAAATTAACTCTTGTCAGATTCTTCTAGTACCAGACGATTCGGATTCTCGGAGATGCAGTCTCCTTCCTATGTCCTACATAATGGACTAAGTTCTCGCAGGGTATAGACGTACCCCTGTGGTAAATTCCGGGCTACCTACTTCGTTTCTGACTGTGAGCTTCGTCCTCAATCCCTGACAATGCTTTCTGTAAGATCACAGACACAGCGAATAGCGAGGATAGAGGGGTTGCGTAGGTCAGTCGGAATAGTAGGGACCATGAGTCTGCCAAATGTGGCACTGAGTGTTCGTTCCATACACAAATTATTGGAATTTCTGCTTCTTTGATGTAGCTTCTAAAACCTTACGGAAGGCTACATACAGCACTCATTTGTCAGCGGCCTCTTGTTTGTTCGTTCCCTACGGCACCCGGTCATATTCCATACAAAATATAAGGGATGAAACAGGATTAGTCTATGTAGAGCTGCGCTCAGGCAAGGAGTCCTTGGTCACCTCATAAGGTTCCAAAACATGCGTCCTCGGTTTCCTTCACGGAAGGATATAGGTTCCATTTCAATAATGGCGCTGAAGCACACATTTGATGCCAACATGAGGCATACTGTGCATAGCCCACTCGGCGCGGCGGCGAATAAGATTAGAAGACGGATGGCCGCTGGGAAAATAATCGGACCGAAGTGATTTGGGTGTGCGCTGGCCCCAGTGTTTTGCGTTGATTACTCTCTTCGCGATGAACCCGCTTGAACACCTATCTCTCCATGATTTCGCGTCAAGCCGAGTCTGTCAGGGCATTCTCAAGGATGCCGTACAGGTTACGCTGGGTTCGGAATGTCAAGGTGTAGTGCGACGCGAGACCAGGTCGCCACAGGGCCTGAAAAGTGACTTTGAAAGGATATTGGGCCTTACAGTACCCGTAATAAAGTGAGTTATTTGCTATACGACAACGTTCTGTATGGTCCAGGATCGCCGAGCCACATCAGAAATACCCCAAGGTGGGAACCGCGGTCATGATGATAAGTCGTGCGATCTCAGTTGCACCTTGGGTTTCTGGCCGATGCACCATACCATTTCCGTCGCAGCTGGGTCAACGTTCCTTGAGGTGGAGGGTTACCTCATTTTAGAGGAGCTTTTTTCAAGAGCCTGGAATAGGCATCGAGAACACATGGTTTGCATGATTGCCCATATATGTGGGTGTTGTAACTGGCCTTATTAAGATTGTGCTATTCCCTCTAGAGAAAGGTTTTGGAAGAATGTCATTTAGGTGGACACCTTTGCGAGGAATGCGATAAACATTACGTATGGTCTTCCTTGGTTCTTCTCGTACCCGTAATCTGGGGCAGGGTCCTCACGGCACCGATTCATGCATGTTCCAAGGATTGAGAGTCATTCACAGGGTCCTACCGGATCGTGTCGCCGGAGCAGCGGGACTGATACGGTCTTGATGGCACCCAACACGTTGGTGCTTGTAGTTTTTGAGCACCTTCCAACCGAACACTTGGACTTTTTGAGTGTTGATAAAAGATTTAAAAATGCAGGTTGCAACCAGGGAACGGCGCATCACCGATGAGGCCCAATGTGTTGCCCTACGCGAGAACCACAACTAGAGCGTACCGTAAACTTGAGAAAAAATATATGTAGGTGAAATGGGGTTGTACTGTACCTTGTAATCCGTTCTATCTCCATTAATTCTCTCAGCAGCTCGATATGGGGAAGATTCGAGGGGCCAAGAATGTGATATCTTGCGCGTGTCTCAGGGATAATGCAGCGTGCGAATTCTGAACACATGTGGGCATTGTCGCGTCGCCTATCGCGTTAAAGGAGAGAAGCAGTGGCCAGGTACCCGACCCCCATTGTGCGTCAAACGGACTCTGAGATCAAACAAATAAATGCGCGTAAACATCCAGAGTGCAAGTACTTCAGAGAAGCTCATGACGCGCAGCTGAAGAAAAGGCAGAAACATAGGGACTGTATACCAAAGCTGGAGAGCGGTGGCACCTAAATTGTTTCCCAGAGAGTAAATGAGCTTAGTGGGGGCAGGCGTTGAGTGGGCTGCGTCTTGTTTGGTTGGATCTTGCCTTTTTGGGCCAATAGACTATACGCTTGGGTATTGCTTTAGTCTGAAAGTGAGGAGACATTCGCCCCGGCGGAGAGGGTGATTGCGTGACGACTGCGCCCTCGAGACCGCACCCCCGTCTTGTAGAAAGAGAGCCTGCTGGTGTCTCACTTACTGGGGAACTCCCTCTGTCAGGATATCCGCCCCGCTTTCTTTGTACTGTGCCTTCATCGACGCCCATCAAGCTGGCTTCTGAGGAAAACTTTGCTCCCCCTCTTCGGAATTTCTCCAAATTTCCGAGCGTGTTTCTTCTGTTTCTCGCGTGCCTGCGGGGTTGTAAATCCAAAACTTTTGTTTCCTGGTACGCGCCAACAGGATCGTTTTGTCCCTCAATCCTCAGAGGTTCTAAAGTTACTCGGTAGCTGCTAGCAAGTCTCCTGTTAAATTCCTCCGTCCCTACGGGGGTATATCTATTCGATCCCATTCCAAAGGATGCGTGGCAACAACGATCCATATCCACTTCAACGACCCTATACAGAACATGAGAATCCCTCGCCTCCCAGCATATCTCCATCCCCCTCTTCCCAACATGCCCAGTCCCCGTCGTCTCAATCCATATCATACCACCAACATAATTATCCCTACGATTATGAGCTTCCTGGATCAACGTCGCAATCTTCTTCCAGTTCTCCTTATTCCGTTGCCGTCTCGTCACATCGCTTTCCTGTATCTTTTTATGATCGTGATCGTGCGTATGTTTCTGGATCCTGTTCAGAGGATGATAATCCAGATCGATGGAGGACAGATAGCGTGGGCTCGTATCAGACCAGATCACAAAGTTACGCCTCTCCAGACGCTGGTAATGAGTATTTAGATCATGAACATCGAGGTAAGGCTCACTGTTTTGGGATTGTATGAGGCTGTAACCCTCTCTTCTTAACAGAATATTCGAGAGAGCATGAAAGGGAGCGTCCCGGGCCCATCTTCACCCCTCTACACGCAATCGGCCCCAATGCTTATCCCATGCCCTCGCACTACGAAGGAGAGGACTATTCCTACCCAGCTCAATACTCACAGCAGTCCTCCCCGTACTTTCGCCCCCCTGGTAGGTTGTCTCGCATTCCTAGGTGGATGCGCTCTCAACATCCCAGTGCATGCTCAGAGCTTATGAGTGTCCCTCGTCCTAACGATTATCACCCTCGGACGCTCCCTCAGCCCCCTGGCCTCCCATTAGTCTCTCCCTCTGCACATGTCCCGACATCGCATGAACGAGGAGGGGGAAGGAATATCACAGCGGATTCCGATGTTTCAATCACCGCGGGTCCCAATCTTCCAACGGGGTATGGACCATATGGTCGCAATATCGGAAATGTTGGTCCCTCGCCTTCGCCTTCGCTGTCTATCCGAGGACGTTATATTGAATCGGCTCGGCCGCCTGGGAGGATTCCTCCCCTGCCGCACAATGCTCTCCCCTCCCACGATGATCTCCAGCAGCAACATTCCCCTGTCTCACAGCCTCAACTTCACCCCCAAAGCCAGGCGACTGTGCCTTCCCAGCTCGATGAAGACCTGCGTAGTTTCGGCTCTCCAAGTAGTGTTGGATACGAGGAGTATGATCCAAATATTTCTGTAACTGTCGAAATCACTACCACAGAGACATCTGCCATGGGTGCTCGAGGACGCGGGACGCGACGGGTAGGGAACGCCAAGAAAGACTCGGGTGATGGTACTCCTCCGGCCGAACGAAAGGGGGGCAGGAAGACGGAGAATGCATGCTACTTTTGTAGACGTGAGTCCCGTATCCCCTAATCATTGGATCTACGTGCTCTACTAATGGCGCGTCCGGTGGTTTGGGTGTATTGGGTTTACAGGTCGTAAACTCAAGTGCGACGGCGCACGTCCGTGCAACAACTGTGGGAGGCGAGGTACGGAATGTCAATATGATGAGACGGTCAAACGACGTGGACCTGGAAAGAAAAATAAGAAATCGAATAGCACCCGCCCAGCTTCCTCTGAGAAATCTCGTTCTGGAAAACGACAGCAATCTTCGACGTCGACGTCACAGACACCACCCGCTGGCGGAGCACCTCCTGAAGAGATGCAGGCCACTCCCCAAGTTGGGGATATGCCTGAACGAAGTCAGAGTCTTGGTGCGGGGCCATCCGACGCGTATATCACGCACGGTGGTAGACCTGGAATGCGAATATCTACACCGCCGCCCCGACATCATATTTCTCCAGTGGGTTATCCGCCGTGGCCACTATCGTCCGGGACCCAAGCTTCACCTCACCTACAGCAAGGAGCACGGTCTCCTCCATTGCACCCCGTGGAAGGCGGTGAAGGGAAAGATTGGGCCGACGGACATGAAGCGCCGGAGTGAGGACCTGCCCACGGATGCCCTATCCTCCAAGACAACATTCGGTTGCCCTCGGTCTGTGAATCATGGGTACCTCGGGTCAGTCCTTTAAATCGGTGGCGGGACCCCAGGCACACCAACATAAACACATAGCAAGTGCTACCCCCCCTGGGCTCCAGCAAGTATGTAACGGCTGGGCGAAGGAAAATATCTTATATTCACTGTTATTATTATCTTAGCTGTTTCCTCGTCACCCATAATCTGTTACCATCTTTTGCTTGTCTTCCAGGTATAGTTCACATTCACCACGTTGTGCCCTCTTATTCTTGTTGTTGTTATAATAAAATCGGAAATAATTCGAGAGAGAGATATCTGGATTTGTACCGCGTAGGCGGGGATCGCCGAGAGCGGTCACTGTAGCACTAGCTAATGCTTTACAATGGTTGATTCGTGGTCAAGGTGGTGAATCAGTGGGAAAAGGGCTGAGGTTGGGACGGGTGGTGTGGGAGTCAATGCTTGCGAACGATGTGTACTGTACTGGGTATAATCTTTCCTCCGTTTCAGGAACCATATGCATTAGGCCCCCGGTCGTTGCCGGTGGTTACCACACTCTTTGCGTAAGTGTCCTCCAACTTTATCTTTCTGTATACCACCTTCCCCGCACGCTCGTCTAGCACGCGTAAGATCAGCGGGCCTATTATCTCTTGCGACACCTGCAGTGCTCGCACTCCCGCATCGCTGGACGAGTCGGACAATCACTTAATCAAGCATGGTATTGGGCTTGACTCTGCGGAAACCGAAGCGAAGAGATAGCAAAGATGAGGGAGACGGTCCTATCCGGGCGTCGCCCTCATTGCCTCACTTGTCTTCAAAAGGGATGGAGTGGCCCCCAGACCTAGTCACAGAAATCTCACCTAACGAATTTGGCGACATCACTCCAACTTCCGCGACGTTCTCTCCTTTATTTGGAAGGCTTCCATCCCGTCAAAATAGCGGGAAGAATGTTCGTTCGTTCCGCAAGTCGTCACAGTACTCTGGTCCTAACGCCAAAGAATATACCGGTTCCATCGCGTCCATATATGCATCTCAGCATCCGCCTACGGCCTTTGCCCGTGTAGACCCTGTCGTGTTATATACTGGTGCGCGATCGAAACGGCGTGCGCCTCACGCTGTCCCAACCTTCAACATCATGATAGTGTAAGTGGCACCCCGAATGCCTTTCTCTCCAAAAGGATGCAATGCTGCGTACTGAGTTGTGCACTGGTGTAGTGGGGGTGCGGGGACGGGAAAAACAAGTCTTCTAAGACTCCTACTCGACACTTGTCAGATTTCGCCTCAAGCGACGCCTGCGCAACGCGAATCGGTGGAGAAGCTGATGCATGGGCCTTTGCGGGCTACTGAAACGATGCAATCCGCAACTGTCGAAATCGAAGAGGGGAGGGAACGTATATCCCTGACTTTGATTGATACCCCTGGTTTACGCGGTACTGAGCTTGACTTGGAGAGATTTGTCACGTCCATCGTTGGTCACCTGGACATGAAATTCGCTGAAACTCTTAGTGAGGTGGGATAATGTCTTGGATCTTGGAGATGAAGGACCCCGCCTCTGACGCTGTGCACCATCACTAGGAGAGCAAGGTGGTGCGCCAAAGCAAAGGAGACCAACATGTACACTTGTAGGGCTCTTGCTTCTCGCCTTTTCTTGCGCGCGTGCCCTCACTTGAGATTACTAGGTGTATCTATCTCATTGCCCCAGAATCGGTCAAATCCATGCGGGTCCCTCCATCTACCCAGTCACCTCCGCCCCCTGTAGTTCAACCTCCGGCATCCCCTGGGCGACCTGATCATGGCGACGCTCTCCCTCCGGCCCGTGCTGGCGCTGACTCTGGCCTTTCCACATCTAGGGACAGACCAACATCTGAAGATGATCCTCTTCGACGTTCCTTGAATGGTCACGGCTCCACCGATGATCGCCAGGAGGTCAAAGCGACGGCTGCGCCTTCTGCTGACAATCCAAACACCGCTTCTCAGGCGACGATTCCAGCGAACCTTTTTCTGGCCGCCATGGAAGGAGCTACGCAGGAGCCCGAGCAAGCCATGATGATGTCGCTCCTTCCATCTGAGATCCACGTGATCAAACGTCTTTCTGAGCGAGTCAATGTCCTTCCTATCATTTCCCGTGCCGATACTATGACCAACGAACACTTGGAGGAAGTGAAAAATGCTATTCGGCAAGACCTGAAGAAGGCTGGGCTGGGATTTAGCCTATTAGGAAGCATTGAAGAGGATGAAGACGAAGAGGAGGATGCTGGAGACGATGATGATGAAGGGGACGACGAAGAGCTCCCCCTGCGTACAGTCAACGGAGATCAGAAAACGGATCGTCATGTAGTGCGCATTCGACCAACACGTCCGACTTCAGCTCGACGCCCATCACACGGCCTGCGGTCACGCTCTCGTGCTCGAGCGGCTTTGACACACGAGGATGTTGCTAACTCCGATGATTCCGGCGGAGTGCTGACTCTGACTGATCTGCGAAAAGTAATACCATTTGCGATCATGTCTCCAGACCCTGTTCCATCTTCGTCAGGGTCTCGACTGAAGAGTCTTGCGTCGTCCACTTCTTCTCTATCGTCTCCGATACGTGCAGGCGACAATATTGTCCCCCACTCTGAGTTCCTAGCTGACCTGCGAGGAAAATACACCCGTAATTATCGTTGGGGATCCGTGGATGTTCTCGGTAAGTGCATTTTTTGAGCTGCCTTTAGCATGTCTGATACCTGCGTATAGATCCCAAGCATTGTGATTATTTGGCCCTTCGGCACGCTGTGCTGGGTCCTCAGATGCATGTGCGTGTTTTGTATTTTTCCTCGTTTGGTTCTCGCTGAGACTGGCCGACTTCCACAGATGTTGAGACAGACGACTAAGGAAGTGTTGTATGAAAAGTACCGCACCGAAAAGCTTCTCGCGCGTCGAGCGACGCAAATCCTTCCAGCCCCCACGCAGAGCACCCTCTCGAAAGGCAGGTGCCCGTTTCTATTTCTTTCACACGATTTTTAACAATTTCGCTCCAGCGTAATCGAATGTACACGCATACCACACCCTCTTTCGAGAGCCCTCCCCACCGTCAATCCTTTTATACGCTCCTCCCTCCAGCCGTTTGCTTGGCTTGCTTCTGGTCAAGTGCCACCGGATGAGATATCCCCAAGATCGGATCTCTCTTTTACTGTCATTACTTTTACATCCCTTGGAAACCCTCCACTTATCTTCTTCGCTTTTTACTCCCCTGGATATAACCCACATTCTCTGACCGTTCCATGCTTTCCTATTCTTTTTGTGCTCTCCCTCTGCTGCGTGGGCCAAATTGGTTTCTGGCCCCATGTGACCCAAATGACTGTTTGATTCCGGTACGCGGTTATGCAGTAGTTATCTCTTGTTCATACTTTGTCGATGCGAATTTCAGGACCCATTTATGCTGGCCTTCGTCGTTGTGTACCCCGTTTGCCAGGCTTGAGCCTGTTTGGCCGGTCTCTAATCCTAGTGATTTCTGAGATCACGGCCAACGTTGTCCTGTGGGTTCTCGCGAGCCTCCTCTTCGGGCTCAGAAACGAAAGTCGCGGTATTCTTAGCTTGTGTTTGCTTGCGTGGGTGATTCTATTTTTTTCCATAATATTGACCGCACTAGTGTTGTCCTGATGGCCTGTGATCATCTGGTTTAATTTCAGACTCTGGGCCTGCGACACGGTGAGCACTTGAGAGCTGTCGATCGGATAGAATGATTCATAGATGGTATTCTCAAGCATTGGACGCCGATCACATAAGGTACCATTCGAACTTCTGCCCTGAAGAGTCATTTTGTTGATTGAGTTGTCGAATTCCTTTGATGCAGTGCGATCGATAACGCGACTAGAACTCTTATATCGTTTGGGCAGCTTCCTGTGACTTGTGGTCTATATTTTTCACTGGGGCATAGCTCTATCGTCATAGTCGTGGTGAGAGTATTTTATAATGTTGTGACCTCTTTATTACGTGCTCTCATAGGAGGGCGTTGGGAGCAGAACGTAGCTATAGCCATAAGGTACGTTACTTTGGCTGTCGCAGGCCATGTCTCGATTGATGGATTTGCCTCAGCTCTGATGTGTATGGGAAAATTGGAGGTTCGTGTATATGGCGTTTGGGATGAAGCATCGTCTGAAGCATGTTCGACTAGGGATTGGGACTGTCGGCGGTATAGTGGGTGTGCATCGAGCATCATCATGGACGAGTCAAATATAGTGTTGATGCACTGTCATGTGGCAATAGGATCTACCGTTAGCGCTTCATTCCTGTTTATCATTGGGTTAGCCAATTCGGTGATATTGTGGAGAATCATCAAGCATCGTCGTATGGTGCGTCCCTATCATCTTATGTGCCTCAAAAAGTCCCTCTCACGAAAATTATGAATGGTCTAGGAGCAACGTCGAGCTCGAATGGGTTTGGTTCCAAATGACGAAGGCTTTCAGATGGCCCCATCCATCATGCTCCGCCTGTTAGGCCCAGTAACAACCTTTGTCGACCGGCCTTGGAAGGTAATGCATGTTATGGTTCTTGTGACACTTGTCTTCACCATTAAATCTGTAGATGTATCCTGTGCAGAATTCTCGCCGTTGCGATTATGTCTAGTGTTATCATTACTGATGCCTCTTATTAGGTTGGCGTGCTCTTTGGCTTTGGATTCGATACTGCATCCTCTATTGCATTACTAGCTATCACGGCTCTTGCCAAGAAAGACGCAAAAGGCCAACCTATGATAAACAGGGGCGACATTATCATCCTTCCTCTCCTCTTTACGGCAGGAATGACCTTGATCGACTCTGCCGACTCCATCGTAATGCTATACTCGTATTCCGGCTTTCCTGAGCACGGTTGGCAGTTATGGGAAAAGAAACGCCCTCCTGTAATCCTCAGCGAAAGCACGGAGAGAGCGAGTGCAATGCCCAGTACAGATGTCCCCCGGAATGAGCCCGGATCTTCCTCATCTCGGGCCCATGCCCCTCAGTCACAGGGAGGTGGCCTCCAGATAGTCGATTCAAAGAACGTGGTTTCGGGAGTCTCTGGTCCATCGTATAGCGACGATTCGGCCATGAGAACCGAAGCTGGGGCACCCACGACTACTCCTGATTCCGAGCTTGAGCGAAAATTGGTCATCAAACATAACACGATGTCAACTCTCAGTATCGCGCTAACACTGATATCAATTCTGGTGTGTTATAAGGACTTGTACATCAACCGTCACTCGTCACTCGTTCTGACCGCGAGGGTCTTCACAGGTAGCATTTAGCATTAGTCTGATCACGGCAATGGGTATCATAGCGGAAAACTGTCGTACATGTCACGAGGCAGCTGAACATGACCCCGGATTGTCGGGGAAATGGTGGAGGGCCTGGCAAAGGGTAAGCAAGCGCACGCATTTCCCCCTTGTAGCAGCACTGTCGCACCTCAAATTCTAATTCCCATCTGTGGGGCGGTTGGATGTCAGGCGAACAACAATTCTGGTATTATTGGGGCAGCTATTGTCGGTCTATTTGTCTCGATTCTCGTGGCCTTTTATGCGGGAAATGGGCCAAGGGGAGATATGGCCGCCGTGATGTAACCAATCCTGAGTAAAGGCACACGGTCGAATGTTGTACATGTGCTATCCCGCTACATATGCATCCTTCTTGGTGGATATTATCGATACATATGTTTGTTTGTCATGGATGGGTCACTTGACACGGATGGTTGTACAGCTAGCTTCTGTTTTTTGAATCATCGATTAGATTCCTTTAAATTCGTGATACTTGAAAACACAGCGTCCCGCGCGCCTGCGTTACAATGGTGGGAAGTGTCGGCTTTAGGCTGAATTTATTATGGGACTCCTGGCTATCCCTATCCCCGACGATGGTGTTGGTTGCGCTCGCCCCGGAAATATGTTGCAGCCATTCAACGGAGATAGCCATTCGACCCCAGCTCTATCAACTCTAGCTGTAGTCTCGTAACCAGACCAAGCTTACGCTTGGTCTGGGAAAATGGGGAGTTCCGAAGGCGCGGGCATGAAGCTTCCGGTCTAGCCAATCACAAGAGGTTTTGACCGGTGCTTGCCGTGACTCCCAGTTGCTTCTGAGACGGGAATATTATATCAACTAATTTTGATTTCCTGGTTCCTATCAGAGCGGCTAATGCAGGATGGGCTGCAGAGACACTGGGTGACCAAATAGGCTCTTGGTCATTTTTGGCTGGGAGATATCCATCTCATGAAGTTCCTATCAGGGCATGGATACTGCGTGGAGAACACGTACCCAACTGGAGGTCGCGGCAAACACCGGTGAAAACTTTTTGTGATTGGCTGGAGCGGAAGCTTCATGCCCGCGCCTTCGGAACTCCCCTTTCCACCAGACCGAGCGTAGCTCCGGTCTGGTTACGAGACTACTCTAGCTGTATTTCGGGAACACAATGGTTTCAGAGCCATCCTCTGGTTCTCAGTCAGACCCGTCGCTTCCTGGATCTGTCAAACCTGAGCTAAAGGAAGCAATAAAAGTAATAGTAGCGTGGTCTATTTCCGTATTTGGGAAGCTAATGTTTGTGAAGAGGATTAATGTGGTCGATGACTTTCGAAACTTGCCACGGTATCCATGTGCACGCGAGAGCTTAATGTATGGAATGGCCACTGGAACGGCCATCGGCGCTGTGCGGAGTATGAACACCAGTTTGTGTTCTTCAATAGCTCTCTTGCGAATCAAATAATTCACCATTTGGTCTCGTCGGCTCATTGTACGAATAGACATACGGACCGCCTCAAATTGGGCAGTCGGGACATTTATTTTCGTTGCGGCTGCCTCATGGTGCGTTTTCACCCACGAACGTATATCAACAGTTTCCATCAACGGTCTCGCAATTCTTTCTAATGTAGGTCTGTTTGTCGAGCTGCAAGAGAGCGAGAATTACGAACAACACAAGCCATTATCGAGAAATTTCCTGAACGGAACGTACGCGTTGCCAGACAACGTGCAGAAGAACGGCGTGGACAGGAACTGGGAACAGAAAGTGCGGCCGATGGAGGCACAAGTACTCTTCGTGAGATGTCATCAAGCAATCAAGAACCGGATCCAGGCTCAAGAGGCCGAAAAGCTAAATAAGCCGTACGCGCGTGAATAGATGGATTTGGCTGGTTCATCATCGAAGCACTGTATTTTCTGTTTATTCTACATGGGGTCCAATTGGGGCCAAACGCAAAAAGAGATGGCCCAAGCCGGATGACGAGCAAGAAGGGACTAAAGTATGGAAGGATCCCAGACACTCGCATCCCAATTCTCTACCAACTCGGGGTCGCCCTACAGGTGTCACATAAAACAGGGGTGACAGGAAAATGAGAAGAGACCCGGGCAGATGTGTATTGATCGATCCCCGCAGGTCGAAGAAATAGATAGGAAATGGAAAGAGAAACGTTAAGTGGAGTGCCAAACTTTCAAAAAGAGAGTTAAATGAGGGAGCTTGAAATTACCTTGTAGAAGTGCTGGAATTCACTGAATCCTCCGCGCAGGATGGTGATTTCTTGTTTCCCAGCGAGGTCTGGTAGTTTCTCGACACGGGCCTCTAGAAAAACCTTGTCGAGAGGAACAAAATCGTATTCGGCACGAGTGAACAACGGGTTAATTGGAGGAACTAATGACTCACCCTTGCAGCCTTCGGGCCCCTGTATACTCGCGTTCGTCCTGAGTGCATTGAACGATACAAATGGGGCCCAAGGCCTACCGTTGTTGCGACAGAAAGCAATGGAACACCACAAGGGGGACGTCCTTCAACCGTTCTACCAATTCATCCACGCTCTGAGCGAATTCGGATGATGGGATGTGTATACAATGAGGAATGTTGCCTCCCTGGGTCATCCGGACTATATCGTCAAACGATTGTCGGGGAGGCTTCAATGATATGCTCACAATGAAATCTGCATCCCTCACATCAACGATAGCGTAGTCGATGAGCGGTTTCTTCGGACCGCGCACGCCTTTGATAAAGTCCCCCAGTTTCTACGATCAATCCAATGATATCACTCAGTTCCATTCTAGAGGGAGAACAGCCGGGATTCCACTACGCTGGGTTCGATCCATGTCAGAGAGTCAAACGGCATCCAGGAAGTGAGGAAGAACGTAGATGCCACCGGTTCTTGCCGTTCTGTCACACCAGGTAAGCTATGCGCTGACTGGGTTCCAACTTGAACCAATCACCATCGTGGTACGTTCAATGTCAGAAACTGGACGAATCCCTCGCCTTCGGCAGGAGGATAGAAATTGCTGCAGGTGCAGGATTGCCTATTGATGTAAATAGTAATTGATATCATGTGTTTGAAGCCACGCTAGCATTTAAGCATTCTTTTGGGAGCCATGCATTGTATTCTGTGAAAATATCGATATTTCGCCTACAAATTTGCAGTGTTTAGCAACTTTTTGGTGGTCGCACCGGATACAGATAATAGTGGCGCCGTGACATTAGTATTACCTCCTGATAAAGTGACAGTACTACTACTAGTGACAACACTTTTGGAATTGTGCGATGCTGCAGAACTTTGTCACCCAAGATGACCCGCTCAATTTAGATAACATCCGCGCTACCCTCACTAGACTCGAGGACACAATCATATTTGGTCAGACTTTCTCTCTAATCCGTCAATATCCTCTGACTTCAATTCCACCGCCACCCTCTTGTTGATGGAAAAGCCTTGATTGAGAGGGCCCAATTTGCCCTGAATCCGCGAATGTACGAAAGAGGCGCTTTTAAAGAGCTTGTGGAGCAAGGGTTTGATGGAACTTGGTTGGAATGGTTTCTCCAGGAGACTGAGACTTTTCATGGTCTGTGCACTCCTATAGTGAGAAGGGGCTACGCTTTATTGATTAACCATTCCTGATCCGTAGCTAAAGCTCGACGATATACCAGGTAGGGCATCTCAAGACTTGTGTCCCATCTAATCTCTCCAGTCATTATGGTCTCTATTCCGAATTATAGCCCCGATGAACACCCATTTACTAAAAATCTCCCTGATCCGATCATCCCTCCTCTTTCAATACCCCACATTCTCCACCCAAACAACATAAATGCAAACCCATCAATCCTCTCCTTCTACACTCGTGCCATTGTCCCCCTTGTCACCCGTCACGCAACTCGTGAGCTGGCTTCCCTAAAACGTTCCCATGGTAAGAATGGTCCCGAAGAATTCGAAGACGATGGGAATTATGGGAGTGCAGCGATCGCAGATGTCTCAGTGCTGCAAGTCATCTCAAGGCGTGTACATTACGGTGGGTGAAATACCTCGGCCCCGATTGCCCCACGGCTCAGTCCCTTCGACCCTTTATTTCCTGCTCCATGATTGCCCATCCCCCAAAAACAGGCAAATTCGTCTCCGAATCCAAATTCCGATCCGATCCTGCATCCTTTGTTCCTCATATCCTAAAACCCAATCCAGCGGCACTCGAGGCGCTCATAACGAAACCAGCGGTCGAACGCGCACTGCTCGCGCGTATTGGGAAGAAGACAAGCATATACGGGCCCGAGCTCGGACCCGATGGGGAGCTTCCTGCCCGAGGAAGTATTGATGGAAATCAAGATGGGAAAGGAGAGACTAATGTGGGGAAGTGGAGGGTTGATGTGGAGTCTGTTAGGGAGCTTTATGAGAGTTGGATCATCCCACTCACAAAGGAGGTTGAGGTACGTTGATCATTGTTAACATGATACGGGGTTGATATCGTGCAACAGGTTGAATACCTCCTACATCGCCTGGACGATATGAGCGATGTAGAGATTGCAGATCTATTAGAATCGAAGGATGTTGCCATAAAGGCTTAGGTATTTTGTCGGTTTCATGATGACAAATATATGAATGATGATAGAGATGAGCATTCCCTAGTCCATTGGTACAAAAAGTGGGCAAAAGGGACGTGATCAATCATTCTCAAAGTAGAGGAGCCGTCCTGCTTCTTGGTCAACCTGGTTATCTGGTGGGGCACTTTGAAAACCCGCGGTGGCAGGCGACGGATGTTGTACTGTACTAGTAATCGGACTCAAATTCTCGCAACCGACCGAGCACCAATTCTGTTCTAAATGCTGTTGTCCTATAGGTCTCCCCGCCTCCTGCGGGGTGGCTCGAGTCACTTCCACACATCTTTATGCATGAGGGATACTGAAAAAATTGTCATGAATCGATATAGTCTCACAGTCACGCAACCAAAAGACCAAGCCGCCAGTCAGGTAAATACATCTTCCCTCAGAAGGCGGCATCCATGGATATTTAGGGGAACGCCAATAGGCAATGCTGTTCGCAACCGACGGCGTATCTCAAGATTCAGATTTTAATAAAGCCATGGTTGGGGTGGCCAGTGTTTGGTGAGGCTGATTGGATTACAGTGTGAAGAACTAATGCATTGAACACTTTGGAATCATAATCGCCTTATTCTTCCCTGTACAAAATTTCTTAGGTATGAAGGCAATCCGTAAGCTCTCGTTTCAGTAAGCTCTGTTGCAAAATTCATACCTTAACATTTGGTTAGATGCAATCGTCACCTTCTTGCATTAGGGCAGCGCGTCAAAAAGTCTCTAGTAGAGGCGGATATTATTGGCTATCAGTTTGGCACCGTCGGTGTTAGCGACGGTATCAGCATGGGTACACGTGGGATGTCCTACTCCCTACAATCCCGAGATCTCATTGCCGACCAAGTCGAGACGGCCGCTGGCGGACATTGGTTGGACGGGATGGTGGTTATTCCAGGCTGTGATAAAAATATGCCTGGCGTACTTATGGCCCGTGAGTTTTATATGAGAAGTACCAGTTAGTGAACCTAATCCACCTTTAGTCGGTCGATTGAATAGACCGGGTTTAATGATATATGGGGGTACAATTCGTCCGGGATCTTGTGAAGGACAACCCCAACTAGATATCGTTTCTGCATTTCAATCGTATGGGAGATACCTCCAAGATGGGCAAACAGAGGACGCGGAAAAGTTCCGGTACAATACCGTGCGACACGCATGTCCTGGACCTGGGGCGTGTGGGGGGGTGCGTGGGCTCTTAGGTATACTGAACAATACTTCAAACCCTTGACTGTCTTTTGCGTTAGTGCAGATGTACACAGCGAACACCATGGCAAGTGCTGCCGAAGCCCTGGGGATGACTCTCCCTGGATCTTCGTCTTTCCCTGCAGAAGAAAAGGATAAGCTCGACGAATGCGATAATATTGGCAGCGTAATGCGGAATATTATCGAGAAAAACATCCTTCCTCGAGACATTATGACACGATCCGCATTCGAGAACGCAATGGTGGGTATCTATGCACCTTTCGTTCAAGTTTTGCTTCGAATAAGTCGACGATAGGTTCTTACCATGGTTTTGGGAGGTTCCACGAATGCGGTATTGCACTTGATCGCGATTGCGCACTCAGTCGGGATCAAGCTTGAACTCGAAGATTTCCAAAGAGTCTCAGACCGCATTCCTTTCCTCGCCGACCTCAAACCCAGCGGTAAATATGTCATGGAAGACGTGTATAAGCTCGGTGGCATTCCTAGTGGGTCGCCCCCATACTCAGAGCATTCAGAGTGGCTTTTAGCCTGACATGGCACTTTTTTCTAGAAATTCTGGCGTATCTGATGAAAAACAACCTAATAGATGGAAACAATATGACCGTCACTGGTCTTACCCTCGGTGAAAACTTGGAACGGTGGACTGCAAGGTTTGGCGAGCTGTCGCCCAGTCAGGACGTCATCCGACCACTGTCCAACCCGATAAAATCCACAGGTCACATTCGGTGATCTATCCTCCTTACTTTTCAAATTCGTCTTGGTAATGGGTTCACTTTTCAGAGTTTTGCGGGGAAATCTCGCCCCGGGTGGGGCAGTCGCCAAGATAACAGGGAAAGAGGGGCTCCATTTTACGGGAAAAGTCCGTGCGTTTGACGGAGAAGATGAGTTCACTGCTGCTGTGGAGAGTGGCACGTTGAAGAAGGGTGAGAAGACCGTTGTGGTACTGCGATATCTCGGGCCAAAGGGTGGACCTGGTATTATCTCTATCCTTGCTAGACTGACTCGTGCAGTAGAGTGATACCCCTCCCTATCCCTCGTATAGGTATGCCGGAGATGTTGAAGCCTACAAGCTTGATCATGGGAGCCGGTCTCGGGCAGGACGTTGCCTGTCTTACTGACGGACGTTTCAGTGGGGGGTAAATATTACTCCGTTTCTCCGTTCCATGCCTGAGCCCAATTATGACAACATTTCCTGACCCTAACAGGTCCCACGGCTTTGTTGTTGGCCACGTCGTCCCTGAGGCCCAGGTTGGTGGGCCAATTGCCCTTGTGCGCGATGGGGATGTGGTTTCTATCGATGCTATAAAAAACACGATTGATGTTGTAGGAGTCTCTGAGGAGGAATTCGCACGACGGCGCAGCGAGTGGAAGCCTCCGTCACTCAAGGTACAGCAGGGTACTCTGTACAAGTATGTGAAGGTGGTAGAGGATGCTAGTCATGGGTGTGTGACGGACGCGTGAGGATCGTTCTTAGTGCAAGCGGCGATTCGGTCACCGATAATATAGAGCATGTGGATTACTTTGCATCTACATTGCGTTACCCGCCGCATTAAACACAACATCTTGAAATGGATTTCCACCTCGATCTCTCCGTCTCCAATATTTGGTGTATCCTATATATCGTGTCGCTAGGTGAGCCCACACTCGTTTGTTGCTAGGTCTTCAGCGCCCTAGTCCAGAGTAGAGCCCCCACGCAAATGGTCATATTTGCTAACCGTCATGATTACCCAATGCCCATCGCGTGCACGGTGTGTATAATGAGGGTAATATAGCACGCGCTTAATGCGTCTGGGAATCCTCGTCACTGGAAACGATATACTCCTGTGACTTGAATGTAGATGCCTTTGACCCCCTACCGTGAGGGTGAGATATCCCACTAGCACCGGCTCCGGTGTGTTCGTCACCTATCCCCACCTCATCTTCATCATCGGTATCCTCATCCTTTTCCTCAAGCTCCTGGAAGTCCTTGTTGAATGCCGTACACAGCTCCCTTTCATATTCTACGTCCAGCTTGCGATCTCGCGCATCCAATTTCTTTTCCTGCCTCGCTACATCCCATAATTTTGCGGTATCGTCTTCGTCCGGGATAATCTCGGATTCGGGAAGGTTGAATCCTCGCCCATCAATACGAAGGAAATGCTCCATCTCATCCTCGAAATCAGGGCCTGGGCGTTGTAGGGAGAGTGGAAGTAATAAGAAAGCACCGCCTATATCATCCAGCAGATCTGGTTCGCCTGGAAGTGTTGGGTGCGGAATGGGATCTACAAAATCGCTGATGGAACCACCGATGTCTTCGGAAACCACCAAGTTGAGTTTGAGGCGTGGCGGTAACTGACGAATGAAGCTCGTTCGTGTCAAATATCTTCCTTTCATCATTCGGACTGCCTTCTGCACATTGACAGCGCTGATCTAGCAGAAAGACTGCGATGAGTTCCCCAACCAGATTTTTGGACGGAAATAAAGACACCGTATTCGCTTCTCCTCTCCAGACTTTACTTCTCTGCTTGGCTTGATGCTCTGCAGTTGCGATGGTGATGCAAAGTGATATTAATGAGTCCAGGTATGACTTAATATAGGCACGAAGTAGTTGAAGTGTCGAATATCGGATTGCTGGAACAGGTAAAGATGTTCTAGTCTTGCTCGGCCGGAAAGACATCGATGTCCCAAGGAAGACGTGATCACACGGGTCGACGTGCGATCGTGAATACATACTGCAACGCCGAGAAATTAGCCACAGCTCACATAAACCGGAGAATGGTCTGCATACCCGGCTAAATTCCCTAGGCGAGAGAGGTAGAGCAGATCAAGGCCGTCGGTAACCAGGTCATTGGCAGTAAATCCAGCACACTGCAATACCGACTTGATGCGTTGAAATTTCACAGACCGACGAGGTCTCAACGAAAGCTTCTCCTCGCCTTCATCATCATCATCACCTGCGTGCTCCATGGGTGGTTCAGGAAAGGAGGACACCTCGATGGTCTTCGTCTTTTTTCGTCCCACTTTTAGTCTGGACATCGATCCATCTCCAGTTGCATTACGAGCGTCCTCGCCTCGCACGATAGCTTCGTCTTTAGCCCGCTTTCGACGCATATACATCCGCTTGCGGTATCGAGTACGTTCGAGGGAGGTTAAGGAAGCAAGTGAAGATGTAGGAAATTCGCCATGATCAGAGAGGAAGTGCTCGGTGGCGGCTGGTCGTAACGGTTCCCAGGACTTCCCGTCACCAACAGCATCATGTGTTTCTGCTGCTTCCGCAGGTTCAGCATCATCAAGGAGTTCGTCCAAAACTGTCAGTCGGTCGTTGTCTAAATCCCGTAATAAGTCTTCCCGAACCCAGGAGTGCTCGACCTTAGTAAGTTTAAACGGTGGCTCCCCATGTTCCCCATCCACTTCAGTCCCTTCGCCCTCTCCCAGAGGTGACATGATATCGCTAATCGAACGCTTTCGTTTGTGAGTGGCACGTCGAATATTTTTGAAGACCTCCCCAACCCGTACGTTTCTTGGGATCATTCCGACGTTTGTACATTCTATGCGTCGAGAATGCCCAATACTTGACCTTTCCAGAATGACATCCCGGGTGGAGGATGAGTCTGCCAAAGTAGACTCATACGAAACCCAGTCATCTGAAACTTCACGGGCAGCCGGAAGATTTTTTCGTAATTTACGGGTGGTCCTTGTTCGTGTGACGCGCGCGCGAGCAAAGAAAGATATTCGCACACTTCAGCTGTGGTCTTCGAACTGACAGTATCCGCAATAAGATCTGGGCGTAAACGGGAGAATCGGTTCAGCCTAGGAAAAACCGATGCTTTTCCTCTGAGGACCAGTGACTAGACGGGTGAAATATGGAAGGAGGCAGGGGTCCATCTTCATCGAGGCCATGATAGTATTCTTTAATGTGAGTGGCGTGCTCCGTCAAGAGGCTTCTGTAGAGTGACAGAGATTCGGATGAATGCATACTGAAGATTTCCGAGCCAATAATTGTGCAAGTATATGGGGATCCTGTCTAGAGACTGCGGTGAATACGATTAATATTCCAAGCAGGATTAAGGATGGCAAATCGCGGAAGTTTGATTCCGGCGCCGATGCAGTTCGATCTCGACGTTGAAGAACAGGGACACAACTCTGACGACGAAGATTACGTCCAAGATGACCTTTCGCCGGGCCTTGACGCTGATGACGATCTTGGGGATGGCGAGCGTGACGACGAAGTCAATCGGGAACAGGCAGAACTCCAAATGGCGGGCGATTTCAAGTACGCTCATTTTCTAGTGTAATAATCAATGTAATCCACCCTATAGCTCGTGAAACCATCGTAGCCGGCTCATAGGAAAGATTCAAGACAAAAGCGTCTCTACGAACGATAACTCAGCATGGCAGTTTGACATTGGAGAAGATGCCGACTTCGACTTTCAAGAAGAAATACGTATAGCTAGTGGCCTGGGGAAGCGGAAAACGGCAAGTCATAATATTCTCTTTTGCCTTCTGCGATCTCCGAGTAAGAGTGGAACCCCAGCGTCGTCCTCGGGGCCAACCGGAACTTTCCCCGCAAGTCAAACGACTGCAAGGAGATGCAATGGTTGCGTATGTACATCATCAATATGATAAAGCTATACCCATATTGCGCGAAGTGATTAAAATCGAACCTGCATCTGGGACCGCTTGGAGCACCTTAGCACAGTGCCACAAAGAGCTTGGGGAAGAAACGCAGGCTTTACAACTCGAAATCATAGGTGCCCACCTGATGGACCCAGATGTAGACGTGTGGAGAGATCTGGGTCGGCGATCCAAGTAAGTTATCGGTACTACATTCCAACTCATTCCAGCTTGACTCGACTCCACAGAGACATGGATTGCATTCAGCAAGCCATATATTGTTTCCGAAAAATTCTGTATATTGATCCTAATGATCTCGACGCCCTATGGGATCGCTCTTATTTGCTCAAACTCAGCGGGAATTTGCGACAAGTTTGTCATTGTTTGCTTCTTGGAGGACGGTGATGACACCCTCTCATTCTTAGGCCCAAGATGGATTCCTCAAGATCTTGAAAATATTGCCTGGAAATCCAGACGTACTGGAAGAACTCCGTCTCATCATGATCGAACTAGACGAGATCCCCCGCGCTACGAAGCTCTTCCAAGAAGCCTTTGATCACTACAAATCTCACCAACCGAATGGACCAGACCCTGAAAACGCTGAAAATGAGTTTGGTGCTCGACATCTCATCGCTCTCGCAGATTTCTACAACAATGCCAAAGAGTATGAGAAGGCCCTCTACACCATACGCTCAGGAGCGCGCTGGCTTAATGGGCGGCTTATAGATGCCATTGTGTGGGATATAGCTCCTGACGATCGTGAGTTTGACGTAGAGGGTTATATCCGAGAAGGCGTGGGGGAGAGCGACAGTCTTCCTCAGGGTTTTCACGACCTTGACATCAATTTTCGTCAGCGGTTGGCAATCTCACGCCTAAGACTCGGTGATATCAAAGAAGCCGAGGTATGGGTGCAAGTCCGATCACTTTTAAGTATACATTTATTCACGGAGCATGCACTAGATGCATGCCTCTGTGGTCCTGTCTCTAGATGTTCTAGAGTACACCGTTCTCTTCGAAGAACTTGCGGATGTGTACTTCGAGCAGGGCATGTATGCAGAAGCTCTCAGAATCTATCTGGACCTAGCTGCCCATGATGAGGTAAGTCATCTTCGTTCGCGGAACACCGTTTCATGTGTGCCCAAGAATTCGGAATCCGGGTAGACTAGCTCAGTACATATCCTCATGCAAATCGGCGCGTGTCATCGTAATTTGTCCAACTTCGACGAGGCCATTGAAGTATATTCTTGGGGTTGGCGGTATTCTTGATTCCTTTTGTCCTTTCTGATTTCTAATCTTTCTTCAGTTTTGTCCGCGGATCCAGATCGTGTGGAAGCGAAAACAAAACTTGCCGAAGTATATGAAATCACAGGGCAGCTCCAAAAGGCGCTGGATCTTGTGAACGAGGGTAAGAGCCGATTGATTCGTGCTATGCCTCTTTCCACACTGTCTCTCAATGTCACCCAATAGTTCTTGATGCTCGCGACAGGCTAATGCATCTACTCGATCAAAGGTGCGACGGGAGGGTACCGAAGGTGAAGAGGATCAGGCCGCAACTACCGGCAGCATCTTTGATGAATCACGCCGACCACCTGTGACTGCAAAATCTCGTGAGGTAGGGAGACATGGCATGACGAGAGAGCAATTGCGCGTTTTCGAGAGGCACAGACAAGAAGCCGTTGAAAAAGCATTCGAAAAACTGGACGCTTGTGAAGGGGCGATGCTTCGTGGAGAGAAGGTGGCGATAGAATTCTGGCTGGACGAGGCTGGGACCTTAGTGGAAGACTATAGGGTCACAAGACCTCTATTTACAGTGGACAGGGTGAGGGTTCATGATCTCGTCTACTTGCGCAAAGTACAATGAACTATCTTTACATCCTAGTATGCCAGATTCCGCGGGCTTATTATCGAACGTAGGCAAAAGCGGAATGTGGTTGCAAGTGCAAATACAAACGAGGATGATATGGCGTCACGATTACAACTTGAAATGGGCTCGTCATGTTCCTTTTCTCAACCGCTTCCTTTCTAATCATTCCCATTATAGCGGAAAGTGCTGTTGGTCGAGATTCTAAACATGGGGTTGATGAGTTCAGGGGCATATCATTCGATCGCTGGTTGCTTATGATTGTTCAAGTGGGTTTATACATGTATGGCTTGACTCCGCATGCTCACAATACTGCCTATGTAGTACTCCTTCCTGCTCACCCGCGAGGGTCAATATTCATTGGCCACTGAAGTTCTTAGTCACGTCTGTGTTTCTAATGCATTTTCTGGTTATCTTCATCAGAATACACTGCGTATGGCCCTGCTCGGTTGGTAGCATGTAGATGCATCCTATCGCCTGATCAATTCCGACGTTAACGCATCTTGATATGTTAGTCTGCGCAGTTCGTGCCGGAGATCATCCTGGTATCCTCGAACACAATCGTCGAATTTCAGCCCATAATCAGTTCAATAATGATGGGACCCGCCTCATGCTAGCTACATTGGGTGGCGGGATGCAAGCTATGGAATCCTACATCGATTCAAAATTTCAAAAAGCTGCTTTGCGCGAAGTTCGCCTCACTGAGAAATCCGCGCAAGGTCTCCCTCTGCGATGGAGCGACAAAAGTTTCCGATACATATATGCACCTGGAAATGCGGACGCTCCTGGTGACGACGATGCAGAAGTGGAGGGGGAGGGGGGAAGTGATGCTGAGAACGACGGCGAAACCGGTGTTTTAGCTGGAGGTGTTGGCCTAGGGGACAAGGCTGCACGAATGGCCCCTCAGCCACCAAGGGCGACTAAGATCAGTCCCGTCATGCTTGCTCAGTACGGACAGATCTGCCTTTGTGCTCGAAGCTTTCAAAGCGCCATCTGGGAGTTCATCTTCTCTGGTCATTGTTTCGTGCATTCAACTAAGATTCCTTTTCTTTCAGGGTATCTTTTACAGGCCTATGACGCTCAACCTCGGGATGCCATGATTTGCCTCGACTTGGCTGTTGCCTGTCTCGGAAGAGCAGTGCAAAGACAGGCTGATAATCGCCACCATCTTATTGTTGAGGTGGGCATAATTTTCTCCCCGATTCTAGCCATCGTTGCAATTATCCCGATACCACAGGCTCTTTCGTTCCTTTCCAAATATCGTGACCATAGGATCTCCGCAGACATCGCAGAGGAGATCGAATTCAATTTCGGTAGAGCATTTCAACAGCTTGGTGTGCACACACTCTGTATCCGCATACTATCCCCGCTCATGGTTTATCTCATCATTATCATCATTAGGATTGAATTCTCTGGCAGTTAAGCACTATGAATCAGCCCTGGACCTTGTGGCTGCAAAAATGCAACGGGATCCTCAGGTGCCGTGTGTATCCGAAGTTTGCTTATCCTTTGATCTGACAATATAACTCTTCAAGATGTCCGACTCGGGACTTGCTATGGAGGCTGCCTATAATCTGTCCCTCATCTATGTTACGAGCGGATCACCTGGGCTTGCGAAAGCCCTTTACAGGCGTTGGTTATCTCTTTAAAATAATTTATGACGTCTGTTATGTTGATCAGGAAGGTGTGTGAGATCCAACATCAACCCTATCTATTGGTGCCACCTGTAGCAGGATGGCATTGTGGAAACATCCTGTGGGTGTGATAGCGATGCACACGGCTTCAGACGAAACGTAAAACTCGTTGTACTGGAGCTACTTTTTGAGTGGTCCATCTTACCAACTACCCGAGTTCATTCCGTCCATTTTTATGGCGCCTTCTCATGTCCCCTTTTCCCAGTATCCTTCTTGACTGGAATAATGGCGTTCGTAACACCAAGTCTTTGATAAGGACTAAGTTTGGTAGGAAAAACCCAAAAAATGTGCAGTGGAATCCAGTGTGGCTATATATAGCCGACACTGACACTCGGTGTGGTATACAAATGTCCACCTGGAAATCAGGGACAAGCCGGCAGTTGCTCTGGATCGTTACAATGACGATTGGCTACTAGAATAGTTGGTGCACAACGGCCCAGAGTCGCAAAACATTCGGCTCTATCATCGATAATCCTTTCAAGGTGGAGCGGAAGGCATCAACCGCGACATGGAAGTAAGTTTATCCATGGCCCGAATCAGATAGATGGCCGACCTTGGATAAAGGACAATTATGGTGGATGCCGGAGAACGGCAGCCAAGGTTTGATAGTCTTCGACGACAGCATGGGCGTTGGAGTTGGACGTGGAGAGGGTGAACATGGAAGCGAAGACGACCGATCGCGAAGAGTATTTGCTTTATTAGCTTTGGGCTTAATAACGCCTCACTGGATGAAGAACGAAGTCATCTGCACGGGGAGAGAAATATCTATCGCCATGGATGCGATCTATTGAAACGAACGAGCTTTTAGGTGTCACAGCCACTTCACGGTGACAGCGGAGAGTGCCGACAATTTCCTCCATTCGCGTTGGATTGTCATCCTAGTGGGCTCGCATTCCGGAACTTAGATTTCATTCGCGAATCGTCTGGTGCGATCCTTCTCATGTCAGACGTTCCAGAAAGACAACGTCCTCCAAATGTTCTATCTAATCCCCAAGACGATGCCGATCGGGTACGCAAGCGCTGTATCTTTTTTTCGAAATCCACGATAATTAGATCTTCGAACCACAGATTCGCTTGAAGCGCCTAGCTAAACTCCAAACAACGTCTTCTTCCCCATCTTCCTCGACCCTCCTCCTGTGGCAGCACCCTCGCCAGCTCCTAAACCGATCCCGAAGCCTTCCCCAAAGCGGCCTCTTGTCGAAGAATCCATCGTCCAACCAGCTAAGGCTATATCGCCGAAAAAGGCACCACCGTCCGCTATCTTCGATCTCGCAAGGTGGGAATCCGAAACCGTCGGTCGAGTGTTTAACGTCACACTTGATCGCACCCAAGCTGAAGCACATAACTGGGAAATCGTTTGGCTCAAGGACTTGGCCAATGATCTTTCTGCCGAGAGTCTAAATACGCCAAAGCCCACACCAAGTGTCGAAATCGCTGATCGCCTCTTGATTGCTCGGCTCGAAATGGATCCCCAGGGAGGAATGTCTGATGATGCAGAACTTCTCACCATAATCTCCTGCTTCCCTCCTGAACTGACAGTCTTTGAATATCTTGTCCAATGCTGGCAACGCGTTAATGCTGCCCGAATAGCATTACACAAAAGGGGATATGTCGAAGCATCTATTACGAGAGCCGATGCCATTCTTGACCAACTACGGGACCTTATTATATCATATACTGGCCTAACTATCCAAGACCCAACTATGTTTCCTCAACCTCAGACCTCCAAGGTTCTCGGAACGCGTGAATTAGTAATCCCATTGCTTGCACTATCGAGTTCGACTCCTTTGGGGTCGTCCGGGACAACTTCACTAGCTCCTCATGAAGTAGAACCATTCATTAGTGACCTGGCTCGCCGCTTCGAGGATGACGATCTCGAAAACACGTTAGGTGATGTTGTCATGGAGATCGTAAATGTCATCAGGAGTGACGCGGGTGGACTGGCTGGTACATCTGTTGGAACCGAAAGTTGGAGGGCGGGAATGGGTGCTTTCGAAGCCCTAGTTCCTACGAAGAGCATTGCTGCAATGGTACGCTTCGTAAGATAATCTCATACTAACTCACTGCTCACGTCCGCCCAGCTGACTAGATTACCTCCTTGGAACGATGTGGGTGCAACTGGACCAACGTTCGAGCACCTTACGCTACTAGGCCCGATCGCTCGCCTTGGTGTGTTTCCTCGTGAATGGGTTCGTAAAATTTTCCGTAGTGAAAGAATTGTGATGTTGATGTGGATGTGGATGGCTGTATAGCCATCTATCGCCGAAACCTATTTCTCCAACCCTGAAAGGCGGACCAGAGACGATGTCGACGCTTCGAATGTAACCTTGCGGAACACTTTGCACAGTCTTCAGGTGACAAAACACATACCAACCTTGGGGTCTATCTTACTGATCTCTGGTGCCATGTGGCTCGCTCACTCCAGCAAAGTGTCTTCACTATTTTCAATGGAATAGTCCGCTCTGGTCCACAACCTCGCGAGGCGGTGCTTGATTATTTTGCACGCGCTCTCCAACTTAACCTGAAAAGAGGGGGCATGCACGTGGATCCAGCTACCGTCGCTTCTGATGGTTTTATGATAAATCTCCAGTCTGCATTGCTTCGCTTCGCCGAACCTTTCCTTGACGCCAACTTCTCTAAGGTTCTCGCCCTTGCGTGTCCCGTACGCTCCACAAAGCCATTAACGGAGTGATTATTCCTATAGCTTAATCGTGTCGATCCTTTGTATTACGCGCATTCATCGAGACTGGACATTAGTGAGGAAACTAGGATAATGGCAAACGCGAACGAAGCGAAGGCGTTCCATGAAGCTTATACGCCCACCGGTATGATGGGACATCTGGCAGACACCATAGCCTAACTGACACTCGCACCTAGCGCCTAATTTCATCTCAGATATCTTTTTCTTACTTTCGGCGTATAATCACTATGGACTTGTGCGGACGATCTCAGCACATGATGGGCTTTACAAACATGTCGATGACATTCACAGACGCTTGGAGATGGTAGAGTCGGATACATCGTATCAAGGTGTGAGTATTTGCACGTCGCATGTCTTTGCTTCATCCTCCAAGAAACACTAACGTACATCGGCGTTTCACAGACACCTCTGCAATCCCAAATAAACACTATGATCCAGCGAATAAAAGTCCATCTTGCGATTCCTTCGAATTTCCCTTTTTGCCTTTTGAGCTCATTTCACGTTCTTTCATGCAGGATCAACGGTCCAAACTGCACTCCCAAATATTTGCCTACCAGGTCCAGCTTCTGGACTCCAATTTGATCGACCGCACCATCGCTTTCACGACTTTCTCGATGGCATGGCTGATTCGAATAGCAGATCCCGTCAACTCGAGCAAATACCCGGCGACTCCTCTAACGTGCGTTTCGCGTATCCTCCACATGAGACTGGCTCCTCACCTCCTTCGCAGTTTGCCACTCCCCAGGGAAGTACCGGATGTGTTTAAGATGTTACCTGAATACTTGATCGAGGACGTGATTGAGTTTTATCTCTTTCTCGTACGGTGCGTTGATGTCACAACTTTTATGATGTCTTGCCACTGATCTGCCCCACGCTGTACACACATCCAGGCATAGTCAAGATAGTCTGGAATTGTCGGGGAAGAAAGAGCTTCTTGAATTTTCTCTTACTTTCCTATCATCCACGTGGTTCATCAAAAATCCGTATCTGAAGGCCAAGCTGGTCCAGGTAAATCGGGTACTGCGTCTCTTACTTTCATCTGATGGTTCGAACACCACTGTCTAGATCCTGTTCTATGGGACATTGGCCTATAAACGTGAACGAACGGGCGTTCTCGGTCCACTACTAAACAGTCACCCTCTTGCTCTTCAGCATTTGATGCCAGTGCTCATGAACTTCTATGTTGGTGCGTGAAGCAGCTGTCCTTTAGCAAGTGGTTAGATAATCATATCATGGACTAATAGAGGTGGAGAATACTGGTGCTTCTGGCCAATTCTACGAGAAATTTGGTGAGTTTGATTGATTGCTCCGTTCGTATCGCCCCTTCAGCTCTAGAAATGCTGTATTCTTTCCAGAGGCTCGGTGTGTATATCAGTGCTGCTGACATTGGCCTCAGTGCTAACCACCCTACATGCAGCCGGAATATAGCGTACATCTTCAAAGTCGTGTGGGACAATCCTGTGCATCGGGAAGCGTTGAATATTGAAGCCATGTAACCGTCCACGAGACTAAACCTTACGTGTCCTTGCTTATGCCTATTTCACGCAGGAAAATGGAACATTTCGTACGGTTTGCCAATCTATTGATGAACGACGCAACATATCTCTTTGGATGAGTCACTGAGCAAACTGGCAGAGATATACTCGATTCAGCTGGAGATGCGGGACCAACAGGCCTGGGCAGCACGAGATCCAACGGAACGCAAGGAGCGTGAAGAACATTTACGCACTATCGAAGGCCACGCCACGAGCTATACGGCGTTGGGCAAGTCGACGGTCACCCTGCTCAAGGAGTTCACAGCGGAAGCCAAGGCGCCATGGATGTCGCCAGAACTTGTGGACCGACTTGCAGCCATGCTGAACTATAACCTGGATGCGCTTGCAGGCCCAAAATGTCAAGATCTCAAGGTGGAGAACATGGAGAAGTATCGCTTCAATCCCAAGCAGTTGTTAAGTGATATATTACAAGTGTATCTCAACTTAAGCGACCAGCCCGAATTCATCAAGGCTGTGGCTGGCGAAGGACGTAGCTATCGTAAGGAGCTGTTTGAGAGAGCCGCTGGCATTGCGAGAAAGAGGTCTTTGAAGACGGAGGACGAGATCGAGACACTCCGACTATTCATTACCAAGGTGGAAGAGACGAAAACCATGATCGAGCACGAGGATGACCTTGGTGATGTGCCAGACGAGTTCCTCGGTATGCTTATTTTGGCTCTACTAGAATCGTGATGAACTTACGACCGTTGATGGATGATAATTCTAGATCCTATCTTGTATACCGTGATGCGTGACCCGGTGATCCTTCCTACCTCAAAGATCACCATGGATCGATCTTCCATCAAGGCGCACCTCCTATCCGATGCAAAGGATCCATTCAATCGCATGCCCTTATCCTTAGAGGACGTTGTGCCGGTGAGGTGGCATATCCCATGGTGACTGAAAAACCCAACTGACTGGGCTTTTACCGAATGTAGACCACGAGCTGAAAGCGAAGATAGATGCTTTCTTGATTGAGCGGCGGGCTCCAAAGTCGGCCCCCAACATTCCTAGTGAAGAGTCGGCTAAGGTTGTCCGGCCCATGGACGTTGACTCATAACCACACCCTTGTGTACATTATATACATCTACCATGGTTACATTCATTCTTTCCAGTGAATTTCTTTATGAAGTTTCGGCCGAAAAGTTGTGTCTTGCGATGCATTAGAAAAGTGAGACAAGGAAAAAAAGAAGTGATGGCATGACATGAAAATTTTCGGGTAGAGATGTTTGGGTTTCAGATTGGAGCATTCGTGGATATGGAATAGGGCTTGGGCTCCCGACACTCGGGCCTACCCCAGGGAGACGAGGGATAATGGACGGTTTACAACGAACTTGGATGCGATGCGATTCGGATCCAGACGAAGGTTGTCGTTGACGTGGATGATTAGCACAGGAACCCCCTCGTCCCCAAACGAGTCGGGCTGCTGCTCGGTGAGTTCGAAGAACTTTTCCACAAACTTCTCCAGCGCCGCCTCCAATTGTCGGTTGTTGAAATAGGGCAGCAGATCTGAAGGATTTCCCGCACTGTGAGGGTAGACTCGAAGAAAGCTGAGACGATCAAATTGGGACTGTCCGATTCGAGTCATCGATTGTAGGCATGCGGTAATCTGGCTAGGCTCGCCACTTAGGTCCACGTTCGGGACATTGAATGACTGGGTAATCGTTAGGGTGAATATGGCTTGTCAAAGGCATAATGCCTGATTATAAGATGGGTCACGCACAAAGTGATCCAGCGATTCTTCAAAATCCGCTCGCGCACGCTTGCCTTCCAATCGACCAGTAAAGGGAAAATCAATGGAGACAGTAAGCAACTCTGGAGCATGGATGGCACGAAACATGAAACGCATAGAACGTGGAGAACATTCAGAAAGCGTGAGCGTCTCCAAGTGGGGAAGGGTGATCGGCGCGGTCACGACGGGATCCGAAGTACCAGATAAGTTTTCGTCGGTGATCGAAAGGCAGCGGAGTATTTCGGCTCTCGTCAATACTGTGAGCCAGGTCCTCGCAGGATAACCTGCGGCCTTGGTTCTGAGGGTTGTGAGGGTGTCTACGATATCCTGGAAGTCGGCGAAGCGGACATGTGATGTGGACAAGTACGACAGGTGAGGATGCCGTGAGTGTTTTTCTGGATTGCGTGGCCCGAGGAATCTCATCTCCCGGGAAATCGTTCCATGTGAACGTCCTGATCCTACGACTGAGAAGTGACGCAACGACGAAAACTTAGACAGGCCAAGTCCATTGAATACCTGAGATAAATCGGAGCGGGAGCAGCTGGAAGCGAAAATATCGATGGCTTCCCAGCGCTCTGCATAATCCTGGATCATATCCGCAAGATCGAGCACATGGACATCGTCGACGCGGAGTGCGAGAGTTAAAGGTTGAATGGGACCCGCCCTCTCGATCTTCAACGCGAACTGATTCTCGTTAAAGAGGCCCAAATCAATCTTGCGCCAGAGGGCGCTTTGCTCGATGGCAATTTGTCTCCATTCCGAGCACACGTGGGATAAAACGTGAGCTGAGTGACAAAAGGGTCGGTTCACAGGATCAAGAATGTGATCATCGACGAGCGCCAAAAACACCATTTGGAGAACCTCTGGGGGGAGAGCAGTGATGCCAGCCCTGGCTCGTTGCACGCGCTGGCGTCGCTCGAAAACCAGATCGCGTACATTTTGGAGTTGATTCAACGCAGAAGCAATAATTTCCGAGTCATCAATGGCTCCTAAGAGCTCGGTTTCTAAGTTAACCGCGCGCTTGGCTTTCTCCTCTGGAATTGGGGCAAGGAGCGGGTGACTGAGGTCTACCTCGGCGAGGTGATTTTCCACTCTGAGAGATAACGCCTCAACTGCTTGCAAGAGGCGAAGGGAGAGAGGATCTGGTGCCATATTGAGTGTAGGAGGATGGTGCGTTATGGGTGAGGCAACGGACAGCACAGCCTCCGCGGCATGGTCCGAAAATCCGAAAATGGCCATACACTTATAATATCGAGCAAATTAGAATGCAACATTGCATTTTAACGACCTGTCCGCGAGTCTGCTCCATTTGTTTTCCGGTTCTGAGAGGTTGCGAAGTAATCGCTTCACCGATCTCGCTGCGTGAGGGAAGAGGGAAAGACCCAGGGATCAAAGCTCCATACTACAGCTGACACCCTAAATCAAATCTCTCGAACTGCATTCCATCGGCAAGCCACAGGCTCGGTCCCCGTCGTTTCCCTCTCCCTTCAGTTATTTGAAGGCCAGTGATCCCATGGCTGAATGTTCTTTCAAACAATGTTGGGCGAGTTCCCCAGCCCTCCACGACCGCGCCTGTCCCATGGTTAGAACCAAAGCCCCGAGTTGGAGAGGGCCGGCTTGGGGCTAAGAGGGGCTCTCCATTACGAGTGTTCCAAGCCCGTATTTTCTTATCTTCTCCTGCGGCAAAAAGGAAGTCCTGCGAGGGTCGAGTGCCAGCGGCTAAACCAATTGGGTTCCACCATCATTTTCGTCAATCCCTGTATGGGCCTATGAACTCGAGAACGCACCAGGTTAATGGAGAATGTAGATCGGTGGCCTTCTAATGAGAGGATAGGTATTCGCCCACGAGATTCGTTTGGGGTCCATTCACCCTTCGGTGGGTTGCGCCGCGATGTCGTCCGTGTGGTCCTTAACGATCTTATGTCATAAATATCTATCTAAATATATGAGGAGACACATCAATTGACAGTTGTCCTTGATAAATCTCATGCGACAAAAAAAGGAATTGCATGCGCACATCACCATTCACGGCAGAGACCAAGAATTCCCACTCCCGTATAGCCTGAATATTGGTCACGGAACTTCGAGCCTGAAGAATCTCTTGTCCAATGGAGGCTGTTTCGGTCCTGGGACTTGCATGAACGACTCGCCTGTCGTATAGGCGTACGCAACCATTTCGTGCACCAGAAACAACCCCATTCTGATTGTCACAAGAACATGAAAACCAGAAGACGGCTTAAACACAGGAAACCAAGCAACCCCCGACGTACTGTGAGGACCATCGGCAACCTTGCAAGCGACAAAATATCGGCCTCTTGATGGAACATCCTCGAACTTCGGAGATTTTCCAAGTCTGGAACAAACCATATGTGACGGGTCAAACCTATACAAATTACAAGTTGCGGGAAAACCGGGGGAAAGAGGGCCACACAGAAGAAAAATCAGCATGTTGATTCGAGTATTACGGTTCAATGCATACCAAGGACAAATGACGAAGAGTCAAACAATCCGGACCAAGTATCCCACTGGTGTCGCGGCGTGATGATGTTGAGTTTCCTGCTCTTACATGGACGTTCAGGGGGAGATAAGCCACGGAATCGAATAACAAACCCACGCTTCTGGTATCGTATCATCATCACTATTTAGGGGGAGTGTTCCGTAGAGGATTGTAGGAAGAGGACCGAATGACGCTGCGCTTCGGGTGGGGCAAGGATACAATCATGGATTCGTATGAGTCTAAAGTAGATAATGCCGGAAAGCAAAGGAAGTGATGATCTCACAAAAACCGATCGCCCACGATTGCGGTCGATGAAATCTATGCACAGGGGACTTATAAGGTGGTCCCTTAAGGTTAAAGACCAATTCTCAGGGGAACGTACCCGCGACATCAAACCGTACTGAGCCTGCCATTGGAGGCCCCTTCTCAGTGGACCATCGAGTCCTGATGATTCCAATCTCTCTGAGAGACTCCATATAAACCCAGCTGCATCTCCGGCTATTTGTTGAGTATCGTCGAGGGAAGATACCTGTGCAAATTTTTAGAGGGTGCCTAAATGGCGGGGATCATGATACTCGCTGAATATGACGTAATATTCGCACCACTGATTGTTTCCGTAGTGGAGAATGAGGTTCGTGCGTACTGAGTGGCTGTTTGTGCACTACCATTACGAACGCTAAGCATGAGTCGAATTTTGTCTTAATTGCAAAGGGTACAACGGAAAGCTCACCGAAAGATATTGCGTCTGTCCCAGGGCTTAGAAGAGCAACTTTTTATATCACGAAGAGATGCATGCAAAGAACTTGGGTATCTCGCACGCTTCCGTTGATGTTCAGCTCGAGCGGAGAGAGTATCGGGCGGCTGCTTGGGGGGTCCCCCAGGCCTGGAAGACAGGGGAAAGTAGCGGCCTCGCTCTGGGTCATAGTACAAACCAGGTAAATCACGCCCTAGTGGCGGCATACCGTGACCATATGTCCATGTCACGCAAAATTACAGTACAGCCTGTCACAGATGAACTGGCTGAAATACTAGTAAATGTGTATAATACAATGTATATGCCCGAGAATATCGAGGAGGGGATGTGAAGCGCGATGCAAGGGGGGCCATTGGAGACCGAACAATACAAACAACAAATCCATGAAGTTCGATAGTTAGACGGAATCGTGCGGCGGACCATCATTACGCAGGTCACGCAGAAGCGCTTGTTGAGTCGAATTTCGGCGTCTCATATCAGTCATTGGGAAGGGGGCGACATAGTATGCATAGAATGGATCGTTCAGTGTCGGAGTAATTTGAGATGTGGCTTTCCATACGCTCCACTTTGGTTCGGACATTGGGAATTCATCGGTTGCGTCGTCTTCGGGGGGTGCCAGTTCAATGTAATAGCGCTTTTGCAGATCGAGAAGAAACCGAGTTATGGCAATGGTGGCAATCGCCCAAGAGGAGCTGGGAGAGAGTGCAACAGTCAGAAACATCGTACGTAGAAAAGGAGGATTGGATGCGAACTAATGAGGCATCTGAACAAGACCAGCCTGTAGTGGGGTGAGAACGTTAATAACGCTCATTGGCATAAGAGATGCCAAATACCTACAGGAGCCAAAGCCCATGACAGCAAATTGAAAAGCATTGAACTGAAAACCACAACGACATACACAAAGCCATCCCTCAAGAGAACACTCAAAAATGGAGTGTGTTCATTCCTGGACATATTGTTGAGCCCCGCAGCACGGTCTGTCGAATGACAAGGGACAATCTTCTTGCCTCGGAGTACTCAGGGCCTTCATGATCATTGCGATGAAGAGGACGACATAGAAGACCATTGCCGGGACCCAGGCCCACCAGGCCTGGTGGACCGTGCCGAAGCATATGTTGAAATTTGGTTCATATGAGAACGAGCCTACAATATTGTAGAAGAAATGTTTTGACAATGTTCATAGAACATGTCACTGATGACCCTCACCAGCATTCTTTACAAGGTAGTTCACCATGATTGCCACACTTGCCAGGAACTGTAGTACCCAAACAAGGCTGAGGAATCTGTCGACATCCTGGCGATCGGCCCATAGGTTCCGAACTCGCATATTCGTAATACCTTGATGAATAGCATCAGAGCCATAATCCTGAAATATAGGAGGGCAACCAACATGTTGTTGAACCAAGGGCTGCCAACTCTACGATTGTGTCAAAGATTATCCAGCCTTTACACATAGGACGCAGAGCAGTGCTTGGCAATCCGCCTGAGAGGACTACAGAATGTAGAAAATGGGGGTTAGTTGAGCTCTTATAAACAAGGGTGCGGCAATGTAGTAGAGCGTACGAGCGACATCCACTGCCAGCATGACAGGCACCGCGTATCGGTTGAATATGAACAATGCCTTGACCAAATTCATACTTCGGGACTGCCAGACCAAGTTCAATTCATCCGCAAACGTCAAGACTGCAAAACCCTTGTCAATCTTGGAGGTACTCTACCGTAGTGGCAGTGAGAAGTTAAACACCAAAACGTACGGTGATCGTAAATGAGAAGGCAGTAAGCTGAATAGGTAATGTAGCGCGTGCCGTAGATATACCGAACCATCTGGTTGAAACTGACGGTGGACGCCATCGACAGGAATCCCGCTTTCCCGGCTCTGGAGAACGACCGGAAGGTTGTGGGGGAAAGGGAAGGGGTGCGCTTGCACAGCATGCGAGTTAAATGTTGCCATGTCATTTCTGTGGCTGGCAGCTCCCGTAATCAGGAAGATTGATCAAATCATTTGATGGGGTTGATCGTACTGTAATCGTTAAGCATATGCAGTCCAGTTCATTCATTTGGAAGCATCCAGAATCTGAGTATGGGAAAACAGCGTAGCGAATCAGTTGACGTGGGTCAGGATACCGGAGGGTTGGTGCCTCGTCGTATTCCACTTGGTCGGATACCGTAGTGGACTGAAGGAGGTCGATGAATATGGTCCATAGCCCATCACATTCCTATCGCTCCAGAATACATCGGCCTGCACACGCCTGGTATTGCATAGAGAAGCCCCGGTCAAATCCGTCTGTGTGAATTGCTTTTGCCATACCTGGCAACTGGCTTCCAACATTCCCATATTACAAGTTGGTATTACAAGTTGGAAGCTTCTATCTCCGCACTTGTCAAGAGAGTGTGAAGAGTAGGCCTAGCTAGGATCAGGTCAGAGAGAAAAACAGTTCTCATGTCTCCAACTCCGCGCAGGGCGCTTCTACGACGAGGCCCGCATCACTTTCAAGGCTTCCTCACGCCAATCCAATGAATACATGTGAACCTACCGCCACCACGCATTGTCCAAAGCAAGCCGCTCACCCTTCACCGTCCCAGAAAAACAAATATCCACATTAAAGCTCCCGAGTGCATTATCAAGCAAAATGATCTCGAATTACCATTAGCCGCCCTAGTACTAGCGTCTATGATGGGGGACTTGAAAAGACCTCGAGAAGAGAAAGAATGGCTATGTCGTAAACCTGGAAGAACTTCGTCTTCTCGGACTTACTCTTTCTCGTTCAAGTCAGTATTTCACTAATGTACTTTATCCTCAATGCTGTGTCGTCCGGTAGCACCTGACCCTACCACCTGAATTTGTTCGAGATGGACGGATCCCTCGGCAAGGGTCGATCCTGAGTCGTCCAACGCCTCGTTAGTCGTACTCGTTCTTTGGCGTCGTTTCCAAGGTACAGTTTTCGTTCGGTATGAAAGATGGTCTTTAGCTCTTCCCTTTCTCCTTCTCAAGTCACACTAGTATCTAACGATAGCGAGAGGAATATCAGGGGGAAATTGAGATTCGGAAGAATCTCCGGTGTGTCCTCGTCTTCGTCTTCGACCCACTGTAATCATTTATTCATTCCCGCTTGACTCCCGGTGGTCGTGGTCCTGTATACATTTCCCCGTGATAAGTCTCTTATCGCTTTCGGCCCGACCTTTTGACTAGTACAGTATATGGACCAAATCACGGGCGCGAGCATGTATTCGCACAGTAAACATCGTGATATCAAGCCGGGGAATTTGCTCTTTACCATCGATGATCAACTGGAGATCGCTGCCATTGGTTAGAGTGTGCACTCCATCTCCTGTCTCTCTCCGTACTGATCTCCCTATTGTGATGCTGCCTGCAAGGCGAAAACATATTGCGGGGCGCTGAGTTACATCCTCGTGAGATAATTAAAAAGAAGGGATATTCATCCAAGGTCGGTAACTGGGCGCTGAGCGTATTGATGTAAATGACCTACTTTGCAGTCATTGCACGGCGCCTGATTTTCTTGATCCCTGTGATGCGGGCCCGCTCTTGATGATCCCCGTCTTCTCTTTTCAAATCCAGGTATGAATTTCTCCCTCGCCCAGCGCTTTCCGCGCGCTTCACACCCCGATAAGGAATCCCGAAATCGTGCGGCCCTTTATCAGATGATCTGTGTCATTCTTGCTGTCGCTGCTGAGCGTCTCATTCGGCATTGTGGCTTGGTCCTCTCAGGCGCCCGGATGCGCGCCGTACACCTTGACAGATTGCCTCTCTAGAGAGGCCAAAGATTTGATTCGGAAGGCAAGTGTTCCGTCGACACCATGAAATGCGAACCCGTTTGCCATCCAGTTACTCCAGCACAATCCAAAGGACCGACTCGAGCTGTACTACATTCTCCGAATCCCTGGATCTTGCGCTTCAATCCTCCCCCCTCTGAACACGAGTCTGCCGTTCATTGTAGGTGGTCTCTCTCCCGGTACCCCTCGACTCAATCCGATACTTTAGTATCGCTGGGCTCCAATTGTGATACTCTTTCCTCTTGGAACTTTCCGTCGTCTCCTGGCTTCCATCTCGATTTATGGCTCTTCCCAGGAATCTTGGCTCTTTCCACGTCAGGAACACTTATTGCCTGTATAGCTAGGGAACCCCTTCATTGCCAGGCTTGATCATCGCCCTCTTCACAGACTGATGGCACGACATAATTACCTGTCAAATACATTCATATACGCTACTTGGGCTATCCTCGATATCCAATATTTAAATCTTTGTATCAATCTCCATGGCTATGACGCCTGCAACCACAGTCGGGAGTGAACATTCCGCATATTAGAGCCAAGTGGCCCCAGTGGTGGTGGTCAGCGGCTGCAGGGACATCCCCGAGTTGGAAGAACGAGTTGATCAAGCATAAGTGCATAAGTCGTAGTAGTCATACACACATAATGCGAGCGGTAGATAACAGAGTCAAGCAATTTACGCAGATCGAACAGCCTGAATCCGCTTCTGAGCTACCTGCCTCCTGTTCAACCCGTGAAGGCTCCCTACGCTAACCGCATCCTTATCTTTGTTGCGGGGAACCTCGGTATCGGAAACACCGAGAATGACTTCGATGTGACAAGGGTGGCCCTGATATGGGTTAATGCGACCATGCGCACGGTATGTGCGACGACGTGTTTTCTAAGATAACCGTTAAATATACGCAGTAAACGTCGGCAAGGGACAACCATGCTCACCGGAGCTTGCTGGACCACAATGCTCCTGATGATCAGTTCTTCCGTATCGAGAGATTTTTTGTCCGCATTGGACTCCGCATTCTTCAGCAAACGGAGGATGAATTTGCAAGACTTCTCGGGCCAACGACCTGTATAGAGTGCTTAGTGCAAGAACCGGGTCGTAATACGGATTTATGCCCACCTTGGGTTCGCCCGAACTGCTTTGCCTGACTTGCACGCCCCACACCGCCATTAAACCGAGTGAAGGGAATAACTTGCTTGTGTTCCTGGACATCGGCAAGGTAGGTATAGGCTTTGGTCAATTTGAGACCTGAACGATACTCTCAGTACCGCGATAAATCAATACTAGAATGAGACGAACCGGTCAAAGCAGCCGCAACTTCACGCATATTTTTGAAGTGCGTGCGCACGTACTCGCCCCGTGAATGCGCGACTAGACATGGCGGGACCATGGTCAGAAATTCTCGAGTAAATAGAAGAACTGACTAACTTTTCTCCGGGTTACTGTAGGAGGGAGCAGCGGCATACCGGACCATTTTGAATAACTGAAACAATCACACGGCATAAGTACGACGCTGGACGGAAAAAAGGAGATCTAACATACCTAACGCTGTTGAGCGAATCCGCAAGAGGTTGAGTTCGGATTCAAATGGCCAAGCCTGTACAGTAACGGCGACTGCCGGAAAACTATTAAATTACTGTACTTGTACATACAGGCTATCCTCAATGTCCAGTATTCAAAATGTTTGTATCAATGTCCATGCCCAACGAGACCTGCGATCATAGCAGGAGTGAACATTCCGCATATTATTAGAGCTAGGCGGCCCCAGCGGTGGAGACCGGCCTCCGCGGTTGACGGCTCCCCCACATGTGCATGCGCATCCGCAGATAGTGGCGTGAGGAGCGTTGCAACATACAAAAATGTCCCACCCGAGAAGAGTAATGCGATCCCAGTCGAGGCACTCGTTTCGTCTGGGGACGTGGGGATGCCGAACCACGTGAGTGCGGAGTAGCTGACGATGGCACTCATGGGTGCTGCGAAGGAGAATGCGGCCAGATGCGCGCGCACGATGCGTGGAGGAAGGTAAGGCGTCAAGGTACTGGAGAGAGCGAAGGATGCAGGAGCTATATTAGATCGAAACGAAAGGGAGCAGCGATGGAATGCCTCAGTTACAGGAATGGATATCAAGTCGGCCAGGGGCCTGGGCGCACCTTTGTGCAATGCAATGGCTGCAAAGACCACGAATGAAAGACCAGAAAACCCGGCACTGGAGGACTCATTCCTTGACGTAGACGCTGAAGCTACGCTGGCTCCGAGGGCCAGCCCGTCAGCAAGAGAGTGGATTATAAGGCCGACTGTCATCAGCTTTGGATCTTTACGGTCAGGGTGTCCGACTCGTAATATATCATCTCCAGATCTCCAGGTCGCCGATTTGCCGTTCTCGAGAGCCGCGACTTCAGCGTCAATGTCCGGCTCCATATCATCGCCCGCTATTGACGCTGTCATAGTGGGAGATAGTGGTTGAGAGAGTGATATGCTGCTGTGGACGAAATGCGGACCGTTGAGAGATGTTGCATTAGGCCGCAACTGGGAGGTGGAGAAATGGGCTGCAGCTTGCTCGATAATGAGCATTAGGGTGAAACCAGACAGCAAAGAAAGAGCAATTTTGAGTGTAGGAGGTTCTGAATGGATATCTGGCGTATCTTTGGCTAGAGATTGACGATGTGCATACACAGTTTCAATGCCTCTGCATTTGCATTAGCTTTAGTGTCATTGATTGAATAAATGGCCCACGCACTCGGGAATTATTACTCCCACCGCAGCTCCGAGAAGGAGTCCAGTCCCGAAGATGGATAAACGGGCAAGATTCTTGCCTGGGCCAGTTGCGATACGATGAGTGGTGATAATGAGAATACTTCCGCGTGCTCAATGGTACAGAAGACTCACGAGAAAAGGCGACGACTAACGGAAGGAGCCCAAATAGAAACGATGACGCTCCAAGCACTACCGAGAGAACGAGAACATTGAGTAGGGCCATGGCAATTGGTACGTGCCTGGAGTTTGCCGGTGCACGTGGAGCTAACATTCAGCGCGTCTTGACAGCTTGTACGACCGTTTCCTGGCCAGCCACCTGTTTCAACTCGCCTCCGGGGTCGGAATCATGTCCCTTGATGATGGGAGCCCTGTATTCCAGTGTTTGGTGTGTTCCTGCATCCTGTGATAGGAACGATGCGCGCTGCACTGACCAGCTGCCTTCCCGCGTGTAGCTCTTCGATGTCCCCGGTTCTAATTCTATATTTTACATGCAAAGATCTATCCCACCGGCCGTTAGGCACTGGATCACTATATTAATCCAAGTGAGTCCATCCCACCACCGGGCCTCGATGCAGGGATGGAAGCGCCGCACGCCTTACACCCCGGTACTCTTAGGAAAACGGTGGGATGATTGACGTACTCAAGCCCAACGTGATCAGACTTTACTCCGACTCGTTGGTACCTCAGTACATGCTGATCGAACCGGGCACAACTGAAGAAACGTTGCTCAAGTCCAAATGGCGATGGTTTGCGGAGCAACACAATCTCTGTATTGTCTCTTGGACATTCATCCCAGCATGCATCCTCGCACGAACCATATTGCCTATCAGAGGCTTCAAAGACGTTGTGCCCATCTTCTCGCGAATGGTTGAGGAAATGGGAGAACCCCTGCGAGTATTTTTGCACAAATCATTGGATAAGTGTGAGGCCCATGACCTCCCACTCAAAATCGTGGTACGTGTGTTCTGTTTATTATCACCATCTCATGGTTTGCCAACAACGCTAACTGCTTCCCTCGTGGATGCCGTGAACTCATATATTTAGATGTATGGCGGAAGAATCGTTACAGAACAATGTGATGCACAAGTGATCGTGTGTTCTTCTGAACAATACCCGGCACTAATAGCGTGGTACTCTGACCCATGTGACATGGCAGTCGAGACGATGGAGTGGGTTGATCATTGTATCAATGAAAAGTCTGCTCGCTTGTCGCTGAAACCGACGTTGCCGGAGACTGGACCGGGCGGATTGTGAGCGTGTGCTGGTGATTTCCCCATACACTATGAAATTGACGGTACTTTCGTCTACTAAAGGTGGAACGAATTTACGGAAGAAGACGATGAACACCTCATCGAATACCTTGCAAGGCGCTGCCCTGCCAATATCCCACACCTGTTCAATCCGTCGTGGGGCATCATATACAAGGAACTCGTCACCATGGTGCCAATTTTTTAAAACTTTGCCTCGGTCGAGGTTATATCTGGCTGTAGAACTAATGAACCCTAATCGTACCGTCCCTTCCCCTCTTCTACTATCCACTGATCATGCAGACTAAGATATATCCATGGGCGGCCAAACACGCCAGTATATCCTGGAAACGGCGATACACGATGAAGAAAACCATGTTCGATCCACGCATTGAAGCCCGACGCATAGAAAACACTGCACATCGATGGGCTCTCAAGGCCGCCTCCATCTCTGATTCTGAAACTACCACGTCTAATCCCTCACTTACTACATTTACTGTTTCATTGAACTCGAAATCCTACTCCGGACCCTCTGACGCTGGACCTTCAGCAACCGAAGTATCTGAGAGTCGTATTCAGACTAGGTCCAAATCCGGCCGATACGGTGACGTACCCATGCATTTCCAGCTCGGGACCAGTACACCAAGGCCCCGGAAAAAACGCAGCGACGGCCCCAGTAATGGAAAACACAAGGGAAGAGACCTCGGAATTCTAGTCCCGAGGGAACTTCGAAACAGCTCGTCCTTTGATTACCTCCCACGTAACGTTACGCCCTATACTCAATGATTTTCTTGCTCCTTGCATTAATTTTATCGTATCTAGATTTCTGAAGGATCCAACGAGATGGTGATCCACCGCGTACCTCTCGCTCCAAGTATGTAGCCTCGTCCATCGGTTGAACAAGAAAGAAAACCACGTCCCTTTGCGAGTGGCTGCTGAAGCACGATGCAATACACGAATGATGAAGGCCCTGGGTTGCGTTTCCCCTCTTTCCTTTCGATGATTCCAGCAGGATGGAGTGTGTGATCCTTGGAGGTTTATCCACCCTACATATTAACTTATTATCCCTGATGATCATTCGATACCACGCAAATTGTGCTACAATCATGCACCACGACACAAAGGAGTCTTGGAAAACAACCCCCGGGCCAAGGGGACTTGCCCTGCCTCCACCAACCGCATCCATAAAACCGCGGTCAGGAATCCATGGCCTGATGTATACGAAACCACGAAACCCAAAGGAAAAATGCAACCTTCCTTCCATATATTCACAGCGATGCCGAAATTACAGCCCCATGCTCCTTCTCCGACGTCGAAATGCACACGGACGTAGATCTCGCCCTCGTTCTCGTCCTCCAAAAATACCCCAGGGTCGAAATCAACAAATGCCCACATATATGGACGACGGCCATATTCCACACCAAACCGCGCTCCACCGTCCCACGCCAGTGCTCTCCAGCAGGCTTGTCCGGCAGACCCAAAAAGTACGAGAAGAGGAGGGCGAACGCATTGACGAAGACGAGGGACGTGACGCGATGACAGAGTCGCCCCAGGGCGGGGTGCCTCTCTTTGAACCAGTCGGAGCGCTCTTCGTATACTAGCGTCAAATAACCACTAGAAAAAAATTTTTTGAACAGGCCAATGAAAGCAAATGGTCGATCACCCTCCTTTGTATGCGCAACCATCAGGTAAAGAGGATGATAATGGAAGAGCAACGCACATGAACGACGTTAAACACGCTCCGAAATACCCCAGCACAGCTGAGGAGATATTGGCATTCGTTGCAAAATAGAGCCAGACAGCCAAAGACGTAGAAGACCACGAATAGCCATAGGGAAACCACGGCTGATAGCGGGACGCCGTCTTCTGGGCTGTAGGGGATGGGGATTGAAATTGAAGGTCAATGCATTGAACCTCTGCCTCGGCAAATAGGTCTCAGGAAGTTTGGATAAGGATCCTTGCCTCAACGGTTTCCAGAACACGTATGTCAGAAAGCCGACAAGAGAAGGTCTAGCCCCGCATATAAGCCACGGGATGATGTGGAATCTCTCGATGGAACGGTACTCACTCGTGGTGACACTTGGTCGAGGATTCTAGTTGAGAATGAGAGGTCTCTGTACTGAGCTGAGATGTAGTTCTGCATAGGTCATGATATAATGGTTTGATATCAAAATGAACCCAGAACCAAAATAAACCGCGTACTGCGAAGTCGGTGTAGATAGGTTGGAACCAGGCACGATTCTGGGTTCTTCTGGACCTTCGGTTCTGCTGCCAGACCTCAAGCGCACCTCATTGCCTATAGCGTGAACCCTGCCAACATCAGACGAGCGCTCAAAGGAGCGGGAGCCACGATCGTCAATTAACATGCCTAGCTAGCGTGGTGGAAGCAGTCGAGGAAACCAAGAAGGTCGCACTCAGGGTCCATAGAGTTAAAATATGGGCATAGCCACCAAGTTTGACGAGACTTCGTGAATTCTGATTTCTCCCCATCCGTGGTTTGAGGCTGCATAGCATAGGCATGCCGCGGTAATCCATGTGAAAGGCAGGCCCTTGGCACGCACACCTGCGGAAAGGGAGTTTTCAGATCAGGGATAATGAGCTGCCTCAATGCGGTCAATCTTGAAATACAGATAGACATGCGTCTAGGAAATGTCCCTTTATATGCATGATGAAGGGGGTCGGAGTGGAAAGACCCCTTACGGTCACGGAGGAATTATACTATTACGACTCGCCGTGTCCATGGCACACCGTGTACAGATACTAATACATGAATATTACGGCAGTATACACAATCCCGCATTCTAAAAGAATGCGACGGTAGGTCACAGTAGGGTGACTTCCTAATCACATACATACCAATTACCATCAGTCCAGAGCCTATCAGCGATAGGGTCTGTATATGCAATTAGCTCCGGAATGCCGTGGAGTTCGCGAACTGGAGAGGGGACTACGAATAGAGGGAGAAGGATGCTTCTGATGTTTCATCTTCCTCCTCACTTCCAAGGCATCGAGATCGCAAAGCACATGGGGAAATAGAAGTCGCAGAGCATGTGTTGATTGGAAGATACCCATGTTTGACTCAGCGAAGAACAAATCTTCCCTTGAGCAACACAACGACACATGTAGACATTGTTAGCATGCAGGGAATTGAAACTCACAGCGACTGCGTTCACCAGGGGGGACATCGAGCCCTGAATGGATGAATCAATATCGAGAGGGAAATGGGGAAATGGACACAAACGGGGAGATCAGATGTGGACTAGCGAGTGATCGGTTGAGCGTGGTCAATATTTGAAGCCACCATCCAGGCCTGGATCCTGTCTATGACAAGATTTCATGCGATCATTGGATCCGCTACAAGCGAGGAGGACAGAATGTGTCACATCTGGGCGCTCGGAAGTTGTAAAGGATGTAGATAGAATACACTCCACCGGCGATGGTCTATCTCGCCTTACAGTATATTGCGTTGCTTCGATGGAATCGTAGGTAATTGTTGACACAGCACTTCCAAGTGGAGCACGACTAGTGTCAGAGATCCAGTCACGAGCAGGCAGGGGACAGCGATCCACGAGGCGGCCGTCAACAAAGACCCAGAGTGCTGCGGTAACAATCTCGTCCACGGTAGAGCGGAATACCAGGACGACGTGCGTCGTATATTGTGTCGCGATCAAATCAGAGGTCCCTACCATGGAAACAGATACGCAAGTAGAAGACCACCATCCCATATAGCCTTTAACGTTTGATGACATTGGTTAACCTGGTGGAGGAGAAGGAAGTCCAAGGAGAACACATTTTTGTAACAAGAAAATCTGCCAAAGCACAGCCAGAAGTGACCGATGAGCACAGTGACAGCGAGACACTGGAAAGATCTGGAGCAGCGGGCGACCGCTAGAAACCAACTAGAGCACGAACCATAGACGCTTTGGTGGCGCTAGGGACGTACATTACAGTCAGTGTGGTACATACTGAAGTGACTGGCACCTCGAATCCGGTAGCCTACCGCGGTATAAATACACACATACACCTCCTTCCTCGGATACCTCGTTACTGCTCGAGAAGTGCTGTGGTGATTTCAAAACAAAATGTAAGAATGCCCAGTACTCCCCCGCACTCCGGAAGTTGAGGCCATCAGGACGATGCGGAGGAGTACATGCCGCGTTACAAACCTGCCCAGGTGTCGCCGTCCCTAAATCTCCTCGGTCTTATTGTTACTGGAGAGTGGAACATAGTGTGGCTCGCTTCCGCCGAACCGATCTCATTTGCGTCTCGATTCAACGGTGTTCATACCGCCCCCACCCTCTGTGTGCTTCGGGGGCCTACCTTTTCACGTACGACATCGAAGGGGGCGGAGCTGCCGCACGGCACTGGTGCTTCCCACAGACCAAATAAGGGCAGAGTTTTCGGACGTGGCTTGCAGCTAATTCCTTCGCTCTGATAACGTCGTTATTGGCTACGATTCAGGCCATGCTCCATTCTAGATAACGAATATTGGGCCAATCGTCCATGGCTTAAAGTGTACCCTACATTAATCCCCGATTCCCATCCATCTTAAAACAGCGAACAACTATGGCGCAGAAAGGAGGCATACCTACCGTCATCTCTGTACGTGGGCACTTGTTTCTTTGGGTTGGTACTGAATGTTGTAAACGTAGGTCGACCCCAGCAGGTGGACAGTGCCCACCAATAGACATTTCAGCGTTGTGTGGTAATTCTTCTTCCCCTTCCACAGATCTGCAACAGAGCAGAAAGGTATTCACAATCGGTGAGCAGTGGGCATGTATTCAAGGACACTGCTCAAGTAACAACCTCTCGCCCACAGCTGGCACCCGGACATTCCGTCCTTCGTTGCAGTGACCCCCGGCCAGGCCTTCAAAGTCGAATGCCTGGAGTGGACCGGCGGTCAGATTCTCAACAGTCAGTCTATCCCTCCCCCTCTCTGAGTAGACCTTTGCACGCCGTATGAACTCGTATGTTGGCCTTGGTATGTGTAGCTGATAATGCTGATGACATTCACAACGTCGACCTCTCACGCTGCCATAACCTCTCGGGCCCTATCGAAGTAGTGGGTGCAGAGCCGGGCGATATCCTCGTTGGTACGTTTCCTCCCTGATCTTAATCCTCCATCTTGACTACCCACTGCGCCTTCCGCCTTCCAAATCCCAAATGCAGTGGACATCCTCGATGTCCAGCCCTTCGCCCACCAGCCGTGGGGATACACAGGGATCTTCGACCTGCACAATGGTGGAGGGCTCTTCGCCAGCGAGTTCGATTCCAAGGCATGCAAGGCCGTGTGGGATTTTGAGGGCATCTATGCGACTTCGCGCCACATCCCTGGCGTCAAGTTCGCGGGTGTGTCCCACCCCGGTCTTATTGGCTGTGCCCCCGATCCTGTCCTCCTGGCCAAGTGGAACGAACGAGAGAGGGCGTTAATTGCGGCCAATAAGGACAAGGTGCCGGCGGTTGCATTCCACCTGAGCCCAAGGGGACGTATGTCGGAGGGAGAGAGGCTCTGGCGGAAAGTGTGCTTCAGGACATCGCGGTGCAGGGCGCGAGGACGATTCCGCCCCGCGAACACGGCGGCAATGTGGATATCAAGAATCTGAGCCGCGGCAGTAAGGTGTACTTCCCTGTCTATGTCAAGGGCGCGAAGCTCTCTGTGGGAGATCTACATTTCTCGCAGGTAAGGAGGTCAATTGCGCACACTCTGTGTGGCCAGTTTCTGAGATTAAGCGTTGGCTCTTGGTAGGGAGATGGTGAGATGAGCTTCTGTGGTGCCATCGAGGTAATGTCCACCCTCTCCCCCTCCAAGGTCATCTAGTTGGTTTCAACTCCCATTGCCATTGCACGCAACCCAATGCAACACCAGATGCCAGGCATCATTACACTCAAGACCTCTATTCTTAAGAACGGCGTATCCAAATTTGGGCAGACCATGCCGATGTTCAAGCCATCACCCATCGATCCAATTTACTCGGACAGGATCATCTTCGAAGGCATCTCCGTGGACCTTCGCGGCGACGGCGCGCAGTATAATATGGACGCAACGGTTGCGTACAAGCAAGCTGCACTGAACTGTATCGAGTACCTGGTCCGCCTGGGCTACTCGAGGGAACAGGCATATTTACTGCTGAGCGCTGCCCCCGTGGATTCACACGTGGCGGGCTTGGTGGATAGTCCGAATGCGTGTGTGACCATGTCCCTCCCTGTCGGAATTTTTGATTTCGATATCAATCCGACCGAGGCGGGGTTGAGTAAGTCCCTTCCTCATCTTACGCTAAATATGTAGTGTCGGTTTCCTGCACTGAGATTTTTGTTCCCCCACCAGAGGTGCGGAAGCTTGGCGAGTGCGCCACGTCTAGGCTCCCCCGCGCCAGGGGTTGAAAATGATTAATACAGAATCCTCGAATCTCAGGTAGACATTGGGCTGTTCAGATCATTCCCTTATCCCTCATCAGGTTGGAAAACCGGGCTCGGGATTCCCTTGTTTGCGTATGCCTTACTTGAGGAGAGAAAGAAATTCAAGTGTATGTGTGTAGTACAAACCGTTCGACGGATCCATATAATGTTAAATAAGTGGAGAAGGATCACACCACGGCAACGCCAAGCCGACGTCGCTTCCTCTCTTGTTCCTCCAGGATAAGTCGCTGTGCCGCAGGCATGTCGTCCCGTGAACGCTTGCTCCCAGCACTCTCCCCCGCGGTAGTGGTACTGGTAGCAGATGACGATGAACCCGATTTCGCCGCCTTGAACACGTTCATCTTGAGCGGCGCTGTTTTTGTGAGTGCACCTATAGCAGGCTTCTTGAATGCATTCATCTTGAGTGGGGGCGTATCGTGAGGCGGTGTCGGCGTGGGGATGGTAGGAGGTGTGGCATCTGTATGTGGTGCTGGATCAGAAGACCCTGGAGAGGATGCAGCGGGGCTGTCCGTTTCAATTGGTGGAGAAGGACTAGGTTTCTTGGACATAGCAAATGTGAGTTTTACTGGTGCCGTCCCTTCATCTCGTTGGAGACCGACAACAGGTACGGTGCCGTCTGCAGGGGGTGGGGTGTTGGATGGTGAAGCAGGAGATGCAGACGCAGCGGATGCCTCGGCCTCCGCTCGAGCAATCTGTTCTGCGATGAGCATGCGCTCGCGTTGTTCATCCGATGTGACTGCTCGTTCTTTCTTCATATTCGCTTCCTATACACAAGCGAGATACGTGGTGATGATGACTCAGTAGGTGTATTGAATACGGAACAGGCAAGCAAGGTGATACGTACAGCTTTGGCCAGGGCTTTGGGACTGTTGTCAATCCATGCAATGAAGAAGCCCTTGTCCGTCTCGTCCACGCGAACGATCCCCTGCCGCCCGAGATGCTTCACGAACTCGGTGAGCGAGAGCCAGCGCGTGGAATTCATGTGTAGGTGGTGTCGATCTTGAATGTATTCCTGATACACATTATTCGCCTTGACTCGATTCGTACTAAAGCTGGAAGCACAGATATGTAAACAAGAGTCCCGGCCGGAATCGGATAAATCAAGGGGAGTGATGATGATGACTTACCGGCGGGACAACAGCGCCACGAACTCGGCCTGGAACTGCGCCGAGAAGTCGGCAATATGTTTCCCTGCATGCTCGCCGACAACAAGCATCTGGCGAAGATGCGATTCGGTCGCTACATGGCACTTGAAACCGTTCTCGTCCCGACACTGTTTCTGGCATACTTGGCAGTACCATCGAAGCTTCTGCAGGCCTTTGGCCTTCATAGCATTCGCCAGATACTTCCTGTTTGGTAATAGGCCATCAGGCAATGTTCTACATGCAATGTGATGTAGATGCTCACGGTGTTCCCACAGCAGCGCGAGGCATTCTTAGAGTTTAGAGAGAGGAGATTGTGACAAAGTATAACGTAATCGGGGGATTGCCGTCGGCACAGCCGCCACCTATAGCATGCGCAAGTGGACAGCAGCATCTATCGCTGAATTCGAGAAGGAACGACAACACTATTTAACGCAGGTCGAACAGCCCCCCCTTCCGCCATGGGAGTCTTTTGCTGAACACGAGAAAGTGAAGTATTTGGCGAGCCAGCGAGAAAAAGTAATTGCGGACGAGTTTTCTCGACTTACTGTCGGGGGATGGGCGCTTGGGAAAAGGCCAAGGCTTTCTTATCGTGTGCCAATCTCTGGGTTGCTGCACCTTCCTCGAGGGATGAACGGTAAGGAGGGCTTTGATAAAGTAAAGTTTGAATTCGTTGGCTTCAGAAGAATGGTTCATTGATTTCTTGTTTATCTAGGTTCGGTTCAAGAAGGGCGATGACTTGAATGATATTGTGTACAACCATTATGACCAGCGTGTGGATCCCGATACATGGCCTGGAACGAACTATGTGGCCTCGGAAGGAATAATCGCGAAACGGTGCATTCCATATGCATTAGCGTTCCTGATTTCTAGTATCAGCTGATCCCAACGTCGTCGTCCCTTTGTAAGATCCGAATACTTAGGGCCTAACCCTCACGTCGCGTCGTACCGCTTCACGTTTGAGAAATGCGAGATCGAGTGGTGGGAGCCTTACCTCGAGAAACCGTGGATTGGTGAGACGTATTGGTTAGTGGAGTCTGAATTCGATGAGACTGTCCGGTGGTGGTTTCCGATGAACCGCAGTGTATACTGATACCCGGAACGTGCGTGCTGCAGAATACTTAGGTCCCCGCGTCGTTGGGTGCTTGCTGAACTCTACAATTGCAGTGACATCTAAAATCTATTATGATAAGCTTAGCCTTCCCCATTTTCCCTTTGTTTTTGTGGTCGTTTCCCAAGGTCTCTAGGCAATAGGTTCCTCAATATTACGCATACGTTAAATTTTGGGTAATATTTCCAGGGACATCGAGATTCAGTAGAGTCAATCCAGGTCCCAATCCCACGTCCAGGTCAATCATTCGCAAGGAGATAATCCATGTCATGCGGCTAAGTATTCTATTCAATCCCTTCTTCACTCACAATGGTGTGGCGGTGGGTTTGCACGTTATGGCTGAGGTGCGCTTCTTACTGAATCTTGCGCACTGCTGTGAACATGAATCCACCATCGCTCTGCCCGAGGGGGTGAAAATGATATAATTTCCTGTTTGGTACAATGCAACTGCAACATCATGTTGAATCATGCCCTTTTTCAGATCATAGAGATCATTACCGGCTACTTCGTGCTATCAATTTCCCCCAAGGAAGAGACAAGATACTCCGGAGAGTGGAAGTGACGATGGATTTGTTGGAGCCAACTTGAAAGAATCCATCCGCATGACCGTATATTCTCGGCTCCACCTCTCAATACTACGCTTTTCGTCTGCAGCAACATATCCCTCCCTCGACGGCTGTCTCCCACTACGGTGATGTCAATCGCGCCCGATGATCTAGGGCTGACGTTGACGCTGAAGTCGCAGCTCGAGAGAAAGGTGAATCGGTGACTTGGAGATCTGGGAATGATACAGTATATCAAGGCATCCTGACCGTAAAGACCCATAGCTGATGACATTCGGCCTCATAATCTACTCTCTTGCCGACAGGCGAGCCCTCGGAATGAGCATAGCTTCAGCCTCTACACCAAGGAAAGAGTTTCCCAGTGCTGGGTTTTCCGGCCTTGCATTCGTGGTCTTTGCAACTATTGCATCGCACAAGGGTGCCGCTGATTCCCTGGCCCGATTTCATACCCATTCCTCCAATGGAGGGATCCCATCGCTGTTCCTATCTTTCGTGCTCGTTCCGATCCAGCATACTCCTGCATCCTTCACCATGTCCTATAGCTTGACGACCCAGCTTCCTCCAGGTGTCGTGCGCACACACCATGCCGCATTGTCCTTCGCCGCGCCCCCATGAGTGCCGTCATCACCTACTCATGGTTCAGCTTCCCCACGCGGGCATCTCTACTGAGATCGCATCACTCTTCCCGGGTGGGGCCTTCGTTTCTGTACGTTGCAACGCCACTCATGCGGCCATCTGCAGATGCGGGGGAGCTGTCAAGCTGCGGAAGCAGCACTTGGGCCACCTAGCTCTAACAATGTGTGGAATGTGCACTCCTGCTTTGGTTGCAGGACTTGTTGGATATGGGCATGTGAAGCTTTGAACATTGGATATTCAGGATACCAAGAGTACAATTCATTGTATGTGTTTGACAGGTAGTTATGTCGTGTCATGAGTCTGTGAAGAGAGTGGCGATCACGGCTGCACTAAAATATTGAAGTAGTTCACCAGCTGCACAGATAATAAGTTGTCCTAACGTAGAAAGAATCAAGAGTCCTAGGAAGAGCGAGAAGGAAGCCAGAGAGGACGAAACAAAGCGTGCAGAATCGAAGCCCAGCGGTATTCAGATGTCAGATTGAGTCGAGAATGATCAGGGAGAGCAACAACGCTACAGTCGAGACCACCAGTAACACTCCGGTGTCAAGGGGGGAGAGGGTTGAAGCGCAAGATCCAGGGATGTCTGAGGACTTTGCACAGCTCAAGGCGGTCCTTTGGGTTGTGTTGCAGTAACTAGATGGCAAATCGATGATCAGACCGATAGCAAACGGGTCGCGTTTCATGTTGTGATTAGAACACTCGCCTTCCGAATCAAATCTTTAGCTTCTCTAGAAAAGTGGGCTGGAAAGCTGTACTCCACGTTGACAACGCGCATCTGGGTGCCTGAGAAGAACAAGACGCAGCGTCCACGGTAAAGAATGGCAGATCATCTGATAAGAGGGCGCACGCTTTCGGGATTCCTCATCTGGATCTGAAGGGCGAGCGAAGGGCGCACAGCCAGAGAGAAATTCGTACCTGAATGGGGAAATGGAGGACGCGGATCAGCGACAGCGCGCCCACATCACAGCGATCAAGAAAATCAGTCCGCCGTGCCAAGTAGGCATTTACATCAATACGCCAAGCGCCCAGTTATCAACCTTGGATGAATATCCCTTCTTTTCAATCATCTCACAAGGAATGTAATCCAGCGTCCCGCAATACGTTTTTCGCCTTGAAGCGACATCGGCAATAGGGGGATCAGTAGGAAGAGTGACAAGGGGTGATGCTCTCACCTATCACTCGGGGAATGTACACTCCAACCAAAGTCAGCAATCTTCAGTTTATCGTCTATAGTAAGGAGCAAATTCTCCGGCTTGATGTCACGATGGATGATATGCTTGCTGTGCAAATACATGATCGCGCCCGTGATTTGGTGCATATACTAGTCAAAAAGTCAGCACAAACGCATAAGAGATCTGTCATATGCATACACGAGCACTCCGTTCCTCGGTGAAGCCACCATGGGCCTTGTACAGTTGTTTATACAGTTCACCCTTTCCAGCGTATTCGAGCATAAGGAAGATTCGCGTCTCATCATGGAAGAATCCGTAGAGTCGAAGAATATGCGGATGACTAGGGAGCCAAACGAGGATGAGTGCAGGATTAGGTTGAAGACGAAGACGAAGCCACACCGGAGATTTTTCTGAATCTCGAATCTCTCGCCTAATGCTTCTTTCGTTATGATTGGATACTAGTTGTGCCTGGAAAGGGTCACGGGGAAGACTATCTCTGATGTCGAATAGAAACCGTACCTTAGCAACCACCTTCAGCGCCAGGATGAATTTCTCGCACTTAGTCCTCACCATGTAGACCCGTCCATACTACGCCAATGCACAGGGATGACTGACCAGCCACTGGAGAACTCAGGATCATCTTACCTGACCCTTGCCGAGGGGTCCGCCCATCTCAAACATATTCAGGTGCCAGGGTCGAGTGCTAGAAGACCTTTACGTTGCCGAACCGAAGCCAAGATTAGAGTTAAAGTTAGGATGTTAGGATATTAGTGAAATACCGACTTGGAAGGAGAAAGAGTAAGTCCGAGACGACGAAGGTCTTCTTGTTTTACGATAGAGTCATTCTTTCTCTTCTCGAGGTCTCCTTCAAGCTCCCCATCATAGACGCCGATACTGGGGTGGGTGATTGCGATGCGAGGCAGATTATGGATCGTCATTTTGCTTGATAATGCATTCGAAAGCTCTAATGTGGATATTTGTTTTTTGTGAATTAGAGGGTGTGGCGTGCGAGAACGCTGAAGGATGAGCTGCTTAGGAGAGTTTGGACGATCCGTGCCCGCCATAGGTTCCAATGGATTCATTGGATTGGCGTGGGGATGCCTTGAAGGTGATGCTGGCCTAATGAGAGTGGTAGAAGCGCCCTGCAGGCTGGCTGGATGCAGACGGAGGCATTGAGTATTTTCCCTGCAGGCCTGCTCTTCACAATGCCGGAGATAGAAACTCCCAACTTGGATTCTGGAACCCAGTTGCCAGGTGTGGCAACTGGATGCTTTGGTGGGTGCGATTCACACAGACGGATTTGACCGGGGCGAATACCGGCCGATGATAGGGAAACAGCCATGGGGTATGGCCCGATATTCATCGTCCTCCTTCAGCAGTCCACTACGACCGATTGAAGTACGATGAGGAGTCCAATCTTCACTGTGTCGTAAACCATGTCAAATGATTCACTCATCTAGCGCGCCGATTTCCCATACTGGGATTCCGGGGGTTTCCAAGTGAATGATTGATCGAGAATGGCACGAGTGTATATGGAAAAAACTGGTATATTACGATCAACCCATCAATGATTTGATGCTCGCCAATCTGCCCGATTACGAGAGCTGCCAACACCAGAGCGACAATATTTAACTAGCATGCTATGCAGTGTCCCTTTTCTCCCCCACAACCTTCTGGTCGCTATCCAGGGCAAGGAAGCCAAGATTCTTGTCAATGGCGTCCGCCGTCGCTACCAGTCCAACGGAAGCCCTTGTTCGGTATATGGACGCCTCGCGCTACGTAACGTATTCAACTTACTGCCTCCTCATTTACGATCATCGTATGTTTTTGTGTATGATTCTTGAGTGCCAAGAATATCTCCAGGATTGACAAGCGTTTTTCAGTCTTGACGTTTGCGGATGAGTTGAACTTGGTCTGGCAATCACGCAGTCTGAATTTGGTGAAAGTATTGTTCATATTCAACCGGTACGCGGTGCCTGTCATGCTGGCAGTGGATGTCGCAGGTACGGTCTTCTGCCTTGCTGCACCCTTGTTTATAAGAGTGGGACTAACTGGCATTTTCTGCCTCGCATAGTTCTCTCAGGCGGATTGCCAAGCACCACTCTGCGTCGTATGTGCAAAGGCTGGACGATCTTTGATGTAGTCATAGAGTTGGCAAGCCTTAGCTCAACAACATGTTGGTGGATCTCCAGTATCTCGGGATTGTGGCTCTAATGTTATCTTTCAAGGTATCACGGCCATGCGAGTTCGGAATCTATGGGCCGATCGCCAGGATGTCGACAGATTCCTGAACTTTGTTTGGGTACTACAGTTCCTGGCATCGGTGGGAATGGTTATGAACTACGTTGCAAAGAATGCTCGTGAGGATCATCAGTGGCATGTTCTATGGACACTGTCAAAGCAGTTCTACAATATCCTAGGCACGTTCTCATACGAACCCAACTTCAACATCTGCTTCGCTACGGTCCACCAGGCCTGGGTGATCTGGGTCCCGGCAATGGTCTTCCATGCCATCGTCTTCATCGCAATGATCACGAAGGTCCTGAGTACTCCGAGGCGAGAAGATTGTCCCTTATAAATCGACCGAGTGTGCTGCGAAGCTCAACCATATCGTTCAGGAGCGAACATACTCCATTTTTGAGTGCTCTCTTGATGGACGGCTTCGTGTATTTCTTCGTCGTTTTCAGTTCACTGCTTTTTAATATGCTGTTATGGGCTATGGCTCCGGTAGGTCTTTGCCATGTCTTGTGCCAATGATTGTTGTCGATGTTACCATCCCACTGTAGGCAGGTCTTTTTGAGCTACCTCATTAGTTCGCATCCAATCTTCCTTTTTTTTGAGTGCGGTGTTCCTGACAGTCATATTCTCTCCCAGCTCCGCTTGGGCGATTGCCACCATCGCCATAACTCGGTTTCTTCTGGATCTCCAAAAGCGCTATTACATTGAACTGGCACCGCCTGAAGAGGACCCGATTGATGAATTGCCAATGACCGAAGCGAAATGGAGCGAATGGGGTAGCCCTCCCCCAACCACACAGGTACTGAACGATCCATTCTACGCATACTATGTCGCCCCCTTCCCCATGAGCGACGCGAGACGTCGACATCCGAATCAACAAGCGCGCCTACGTGACGAATTCCATAATGATGATCCTTCCGTCTAACTATTGGACTTTATGGATTCGTTATTTGGTATTTTTTGGTGTCCAATCTCCACTTCGGCATTGTATTTTAGACCCCTTCCTCCACATTCTCAGGCATGTAATACGCACTTCAATTTATTTCAGGCAGTTGAGAGAGAAATAATTTGATTTGTATTCCCAGTTGGCGCGGGAGGCACCGAGAGTGGTCTACTTTAGCTAAATATTAGGCATGAAAACAATAGGTATAGGGCAAGTGAAAACGGGGGGGCGGGGGCTTCGGCCTAAAAGTTTATCCTGGGGACTCCAGGCACAATGGACGTGGGAATTGCATGGGGCCATAAGAGGAACCCCCAAATGCTCTAATTGAACATTGATCCGCCACACCTTCTGAAATTCGTGAACAGGCCGACCAGTGGCTGACCCCCCTGGGGGTCGTGAATTCTCGATCTAGGTACTGTATCTCCTGACGACAAATATGTGAATTCCGGATCTACGTTCCTGTACTATAAATTTAAAATAATATAAAATAAGACAACTGCAATTTCATCATAATGCACAGCATGGCAGATGCTACGTCCGGCCAAGCGCCCAGAGCAGCCAGAGGTTGGAAATTTCCCCGGGACCGAGTGGAACCGGGAGTCTCAAAAAGCATCTGTCTGGAGGCAACCTGATGACTCAACCATCCAAGTGTGCATGCTCAGTGTGGGAAAGTGCATCTAGGTACCACATACGCGCCGGAGCCCGCCGCATCCTTTTGGCCTAGAATCCGTGAACCTACGTTTCCCCCAAATTTCTTCCGAAAATCCACCTCAAAGAGATACAGTATAGTAATAGTGCCATAAGTTGGAAATAAATGGCTATACACAATTGTGTAGGACCTTTTACGGGCGTCAAGTCCTTTGTATGCTCCGGTCCTAGAAAGAAAGGCTGCCAGACGCTCGATGCCATTGCTTTCAGGCAGTTGGATTTGTGTACCATGTCGGCGGAGTTCGCCGAGAGCTGTACGGTGGTTATTTCAAGGAAAAGGGGTGAGGGCAGACGGTGGTGGTGGTGGGCTCTTGAATACTACTGAAGGATACAGGAAGCTGTGAGGCACCCAGGGAAGTCCTCATACACAGTATACAAGGTTGACATTCCGCGTCCCGTGTAGGTAGCCTGTGGCACTTGGTTTCAATGGTGCGCATATGTGTAATACTGTAGTGATTTTACGTAAGCCCCAGGCACCAGTGAGTGCAGGTCACAGGGGGGCTGTGACCTGTGACCGACCCCATCTTCACTGACAGCAAGGACTAGTGTGCTGAGCCATCAGGCCTTCCCATTGTGTGTCATCAACAGTAGCTCATCATTCAATCCCCTACTCATCACTCACATCTGTGGAAGCCTGGAGAGTGCTCACTGATCTCTAGAGAACAGATGTTCAGCACTATCTCAAACTTGTTGGTGCAACTGATGAGCATGGAGGACATTTCAACAGTAGGTGATAATGCACCAGGAAGCAGCCTACACTCCGGATCAGGACCAAGGTGGATCTGACAGTTGCAATGTGTTGGTTGAAAAAGTCCAAGGTGAGATAATCAACCTATCATCTGCAAAACCGAAAACCGACCTGCCAGTAGCCCCTATGAAGAACCCAATGATGATGCAGATGCTCTAGCAATCGAGGGCAACATCATTCCTACACCTTGGGGCCCATGCTGAGTGGCTGATCACTGTATCCCAACAAGTGCACTATATGAAGGATGGTGGAATTATGAGGCAGATGAGGATGTTAATGCATGTTAACGGCATGGACAGATGTTGATACTTGCAGCTGCGGATCCGAGTATGACTGACGACGATAGGGACAATTAGTCTGAGCGCGAAAATGGCCATTTTTGGTAATTTCCTCATTCCGTAATTCCATATTTAGCAATTCCCCATACATGGAATCAATTTAATTTGTGACTGCTTAGCTCGCCGACCTGTGACCATGACCTAAGGTCATAACACTACAATATATGCTTAAGCGCTGGGAAAATAAACAAATGAGGAATGAGTAGTATTTTGAGAGTATGTTGAGCTATTTGAGGGCTTTGAGCAAATTTGCAGAAGATTCTCTGAAAAAGGAACATTCTGACTTTCTGCACCGACTGTACTGTACGCACGCAAAGTCTAACAATCTGTCACGTCACAAAATAGAAAAAGTTGCTTCCACAGATAACAATCCAGTCACATTGCCATGGGGGCGTTGCTATCTAGATCGGGTGTCACCCTCAGAAAAATTGGACACTGAATGAGGTTCTGAGGTTACTGTACGCACGCGAGTCTAACAATCTGTCCTGGGGGGCATTGCTACCTAGATCGGGCGCTAGATTGTGTCACACTCAGAAAAATTGGACCACTGAGAACAACCGGCTATTTCCGGGAGCTTTTTGTAGACACTCGATGCTCAAAATTTTCCAAGAATGGGACGTTCAAGATGGGAAAAGGGGCAAAAGTACTTTTTTTTGGATCCGAGGGCCCTTGAGCTCGCCGGGGTCCCTTCCGTTGCTAGTGTCACACGTCCTCAGGCCACCCATTGCTGGGTTAACTCAGATGACTGTCACGTCACAAATTTTTTTCTTTGCTAGACTTTGCGTGCGTACAGTAGTTACTGCAGTGGGAGTCGAATGCTGCAAAATGTAATCAAATGGAGGTATACCTAGACACCATTTATGCTTGACTCTTGTCTCCTATGACCATTCGGCAAGGAAAAATCTTGTCTAAACTTCCTGCCATAGGTCTTCCTGCCTATGGAGAGGTCAGGGCGCCGCTCATGATTGGAGTACGGTCCCTCGGGTGGCCCGATGTGGTGAATAGAGTTTGTGATATCGCTTCGACTCGGGAGCCTTGTTGGGTGTGATTGGATCACGTGGGCAGTGGATGGCGGGATTGTGTAGGAACAGGCAGTGCATGTAGACCTCGGGGGGAATATTACTGTAAAGAGTTGTCTGACGGAAGTCACCGGGCGAGTTGTCTCGTTCTCTATGTCCGTTCTCGATGACCTCTTTTTCCAAAGGAGTCGCTTCCGCCTCCCACTGCACATCCTCGTGTTTCTCTTGGTTGCCGCCGTGACCAGTTCCATTCCTTACATCTTTGAAAGTGCTCGTTCCCACTGGCGGCTCCTCATCCTTCCAGAGGACACATTTCCCACCAGCTTAAATCCCGCACCCCCAGTACACTGCGAACCAGAGTACCATGGTGTGCTGAAGAATACAAGTTTGTCGTATCTCCGACCGTTAGTGGCACGGACGAAGGGATTCTATGTCCGTGACTGGCCGGTCCACTTGGGCTGGAACAATGTCAGTCCTTTTCCTCTACCTAATTCGCTGTCCCCAATTGTGGTGACCAAAGGAGATATTAAGATACGGTACAATCTCGAGGCCTGGCTCCTGCACGCGAAATTGCTGAACCGCACTCTTGTCGTTCCATCTCATCTCCTTACGCGCTCATGTGAGCATGCGATGTGAGCGCTCTCCCTAAACTATAAATCCCTGATCGTTGGTCCCCGAGATCCTGAGCTAAGGCGACGCCACTTCCCTTTCGTTCAGTCACGTTTGTGCTGCCTACTTTGCCATGGTGAACCGCGGCGACGAAGTACATTCGGATGAATGGCGTATCTTACCAATGAACAAGCAAATGGGTTGGCGAGTCCCCATAGAAATCATGTTCGACTTCCCCCTCCTTCGTGCCGCGCATCCTGTGATCACCGTTAATGATTACCTTCGGCTGCAAGGCCTGGACCCGGTTATTGAGCGACACGACGCGGATTGGGATCGCGATGCCTACCAATATAGCGTATCCAAGACGGCCGAGTCACGAAATGTCTCCTTGCACCGGGTCCCAAACGCGGAGTACGAGCCGTTCGGCACGACACGCGTGGACCGACTGAAGGGTCCAGGCATTGATATCCCGCAGCCTGCGCCAGAGTCCGATATCGTATCCCACATTCTGCAGGAGAGGATGGGCGATGGTCATGCACTTTTCCAAGAGGACGCAGAACACGCCCTTCTGGAGAATAATGTCGCACGTACCTGGAGCGATTGGGCGACGTTTTACTTGTTCCTCAGAGAGCATGGCTGGATAGGCCTTGAAACTTTTGTCGGCGAGTGAGTTCTTTGCGTTCCGCTTGCCCATATTTCCTTTTAGTATGGGTGTTGTCGTTTCTTATCGGTCTAAATCGCGCTCGGACCATCACATTTCTGATGGACATTATTTCCGCTCCATTTACAGAAGACAACAGAATGGCTGCGCACGGTGACAAGACCCATGCAGCAACTGGCACCTGTCTCCAAGTTGCGCGGTCTTGTCGACGATTTCGGACCCATTGACGCCGAAGTTCTACTGATCGAAGGGTCAACGCACAAGATCGCAAAGCGGTGGGCTTCTTCTCTTGTCATGTATCATGACAACCAATGACAGCCGTCCTTGAGCTGTGCCGGACCTATACTTACAATTGAACGTATGATTTCAGGGTCAACTCCGATTCACTTCGGCTGCCCCACGGGATGTATTTTCCGAGATGGTCCTGACACATATGCACCCAATACGGCCGATCATCGAACTAGCCGATCGACTCGCCCAACGCATGCTGGGCATGAACCACGGGAGAATGTGGATGGCTTCGCATATGCGCCGGGGGGACTGTGGGTACCATTCCTTAATCATTGTCACCCCCGTACCCATGTGCTTGGAGTGTGTATTGCTAACACCCAATCCTCACAACGCAGTTCTCAGATGGGGCTGGTCACTTGAGCAAGGATTAGCTGACCACCTGAAACACTTGAAAAATGGGCTGAATGACGGCCGTGAGGCCTCCACACAATTGTTTCTGAGCGAGATCAAGGACGTTTCGAGAAGGGTGATCCATTAGCGGGAGATTCAATGCTGCTGGTATACCTGAACCAGGTGACAAGTAAGTTAATGAATCCTAGCTGTTAAGATCATTGCCATCGACTTGGAGACTGATGGTGATCCCGTCTGGAATACAGGTTCTTCATTGCAACGGACGAACGATCACCAGAGGGACTCGAACTAATCCGCGCAGGCGACGGGTCCTCATGGAGGATTTGCTCACCGAATTCGACCGGCGCAGCGTCGGAGAGGGCTGGCCACTCTTGGTCACTGACGTCGTTAGTATTCTGGAGCAAAGTCTCGCGAGTCGGGCGGCGTTTTTCTATGGTCAAGGGATCGAGTAGTGTCTCAGGCGGTGTCGTCAATATGCGCGGTGCCCAAGGATTCGATCCCAGATGCACGTTTATTGACAATTAGCGGCTGTAAAAGAGGTGATGTTGTGCACTCCCTCGCTCCCCCTTCGTGTCTGCGTGTCTCCCTCGCGTGGGGTTACCATTGGAAGACGCTGAAGGAAGGAATCGCTTTTTCCCGTCATGCTGGAATGAACAATGTTCCATCATTGCCTCTTTCAAACCACTCACATCGCATTGCACGGTCCTTGGCCCAATTTCAAAACTCTCATCCATATACTTATTACTCAGAGACTGTAGACTTATAATTCGGGAATGGCAATTTCAGTGTTTTCAACTCCAGCATGGACTGTCTTTCCGCATCCTATATACTGCCCTACACTCAGAATGATAAGAATCTCCCACCAGATTCCGGCTCTCGCATCTACTGCCTTTCTACAGCTTCAAAGTGGGCCTATCACGTAATAGCTTCCTACCATGACTTCGTAGGCATCCGCTAGAAGCTGAGGTCCAATGTTGTGAGTGATATGAAAATAATGAACGGATTGAACGCTTTGAGGACCAGTCCCATGCAATTTGTACAGCGGTTATGTCAAGACCAGCAGCACCAACCCCGCAGTCAACAATGATTTTTCCATCCATCTAGAATGATAACAGCATTCGCAGTGGGGACTGATGGGGCTTGTGGGTCTGAACTAATTGATTGATTGAGTGTAATGTAGCCTTAAGGTACTCCGGTATGTACATGTACTCATAATGACGGGTTTTTGATTGGGGATGGGAAATGCACGATCATTGGATATGGATGTTATTATACAGGAAAGATGAATGTTGTGCCGCAGCACGGGAATCGAGGTATGTACACTAAGCTTCGGCCACTCGATAAATCTATTCAGAGTGCGTCAGTACGCAGGCTGGCAGAAGGCAATCACACGGCCATTACCTTTACAAGTCCACTCTTCATGTCCTCAAGGCGGTAGCTAACAGATTCGACAGACTATAGCAGAGGGAATTCAGCTAGACCAAAGACGGCGATCATTGCCAGAACAGAACGTACTGGATAACTATTTGGATGCATTGCTGCTTGGAATACTCGAACTTTACTCTTCTTCCCTTCAAAATCGTGGATTATGCCGACCAGTGGAACATCCCCAGTGCCGACGTGCCAAGAGTAGGCGCTCAGGCCCCTGTGGCCCTTGAAACGCGCATCCTGAATTGCAATCACATCGCCAGGCATAATGTCGCTCGCGCGTTTCAGCACACTGGTCCCATTCTGGGAATAGATCAGATGCCCATACTCCGAATCGCTCTGTAGAGCTTCCGGTACGTGGTCAAGAACTTCCCGGACGAAACCCTCAGCACTGCCATCGCCGATCACGCTCTTTTTGGATGCCTCTACGAGTTCCTCGGCATGAGAGATAACTCGTGTCCCTACTTTTCCCCAGAGCACTATCAACTCATCAGAAGTCGGCACACGATAACGGAAGTCACGAGATCCGTCATGAGAATGTCGGGATGAGGATGCGCGTACAGACTGAACAGGGCTTGTGGACGGGGAGGTGGCTTTAATGGGTGGGTAGATCGTATCGTCGTCACTGTGTGTGCCGTCCCCCATATCCAAGGTAGAACTAGGATAGGGGGCAACTCCCATTGGGACCTTTCAGGACTGATGGTAGAAGGTTGAGGGGAGGAAGGCAGGCGTGAGGGAGGTGCCGGTGGCAGTGAAGATCTTTGGTTGGGAATTAGTCGAGACGAAGCCACAGATGTGTCAGGTTCGTCAACCAGAACATAATCGGCGTTTGAACTTGGGGACGATTCAAATCGGGGAGAAATTGGGGAAGGTACTGGAGTTGGACCGCTCTTCTTCCGAAGGCTGATCCCGCCCGGAACTGGGGGACGCTTTTGAGAGGGACGTCGTTCGAGCTCAGATGGGGGATGTGGTGGACGAGGGCCGGTAGGAGACAACGGTGGGGGAGGACGAAGAGGCGCAGGAGGGGAACGAGTCGATAGGGTCTGCTTTGGAGGAGACAAAGGAACCGGGGGTGGCGTAGCCTCTTCCACAGCAACTTCGAACTCGCTTTCATCCTCAGCTTCCAGTTTAACACCATCATCCGATGCTGCTGGGCTCTCAGGCACAGACTCCAGTTCATCGACAAAGCGTTCGTCGCGAGGCTCTTTAGCCAGGGAAGAAGGGGGCGCGGGAATCATCCCGAAGCGCAAGCCTCCCTGTCCAGCAAGTCTGGCGGCAATGAGGGCACGACGGGCTTGAATCTCCTCTTCCGTCTCTTCAGTCGGTTCGTCACTAATTGCAACAGGGTCTGCTGGCTCATATTGCTGGTTTGTAATCTCCGAGGTACCGGAGGCTTGAGTTTGTTTGCGCACTGGAGGGGGAGGTATAACTGGAGCGCCAAATTGAATGCTACCGAGTTTTGCCATTCGCTCAGCAATCGCCGTCCGCTGAATCCGTCGGCCTGAGGCTTCCTCTGAGGTAGCAGCTACCGTCCTTTCGTTATGAAAGCCTGTAGTTCTCAATGGTACAGAGCGGGGAGGTGAGTAGAATGAGGGGTCGATGGGATCTGCATCGAATTCAGAAAGTGCATTGTCATTTGAGATCCTCTAGAAATTTACAAAAGAAGCTAGCTCCTCGCACCCGTATCAGCCTCATCCATTAGTTCCCCCTCGGGTTCTTCAATTTCAAGATTGTGGGTAACGGCTGTCACTGGAGGCAACGGGGGAAGAGTCGTTCGTCGCAACGGTTTCGTGGATACTGGATTAACGGCCTGGGGTTGTTGGGCTTCTTGAGGCGACACTGGAGAACTTGGCACTAAGTCGGTGCTCCTGCGTTTGGTAGTGCTAGGTGCCTCCTCATTGGGAGTTGGACGATTATAGCTTTGGGGAATGGGTGGTCGCGAGGCGAGATTAACGGGTGGAGGTTTGTATTCTTCTGGAGACTTATGCATGGTAGTTTCAATCGCACCAGAAGTGTTAGGTTCAAGGTTTGGGAGCTGAGGAACCGCACGCAACGCAGGGAACGAAGGCTCCTCATCCCACTTATCGCTCTGGTGGTCATCATCTTCGTCGCTGTCAGCACCAAGCATGCGAGGTAGGGGTGGCGGCGGCGGAATTCTAGGGACGTAGCTCTGGCCTTCACCATGATCAGACAGGGGGAGGGGGGTGGCTGGAGCAGGTCTGGGTGGTGGAAGCGAAGGGGGCGGGGGAGGCTGACGATCTACAGGCTCTGCGACTGGGGAGGTGGGTTCCGTATGGGTTGCAGTCTGCAAATGTTGCTCAGGTTCGATGTATTCAACTTTAGGTTGGGGTTGATGGGACGGATTTGTCGCATCTTCGAGATACATAAGAGCCGGAGCCGAGCCGACGTCCGCATCTCCATCCTCATCTTCGTGTTCATAGACTTCGGGTTCAGAAGCAGGGACCTGGACCACACCTGGATTGTCAACGGCCGCAGCATGAGGGCCGGAAAATCACTTGGGATCGTGCGGTCAAGCAAGTCAACAGAATCAGGCTCTGGTCCCGCAACAACGCTTGTGGCCCTCGAGGGCTCGACGCCGAAGCCCGCAGTATCAGCGGTGGATGCAATATGTACTTCATCTTCAGTTGGAGATGGGTCTGGGATAGCTTCATCATGGCCACTCGTGCCTCCCGCAATTGCCGATTCTGCTTCGATTGCCTCGGAAGATAGCTTCCTCGAGCTCTTCTTGCGGGGAGGAAGGGCACGTCGGGGGACCTGCAGAGGCTGCGATTTCCCTTGGGAGGACTTCTTCTCTACAGAGAGGGTCGCATCACGCGTCGCGGATCCATCTTCTACATCTGTAAGAGGAACTAAGCGAGAGGGTGACATGTCGACGAGTGGAACTTTACTGGGGGTCTTGTCTACATCTCCTTCCATTTCAGAAGACTGCAGATTTGTTTCACGAGTTGACACTATTTGCAATCAAACAACATTGAGGCGCAATTCAGAGGCGCCAGAATGGGATGCGAAACGTGACATACCTGACGCAACGTTGTCTAACGCAGAACCACCTCGGGTGCCACGCGCAGTAGTCGGGATGTCATCTTCTCTGGGTGCAGGTGGAGCGGGTTTACCAAGTGGGATGGCACCCGCTGGACGACCGTATACAGGGGGACCGCTCATGCCAACCCTGGCCCCACCGAGTTTAGCCATGCGAGCGGCAATAGCGGCGCGTCTTTGGCGCTCCCTCTCCTCTTCGTCATCTTCTTGCTCTACGCTAACCTCTTCGGGACCAGGAACAGGGGTGGCATCATTCTCATTGTCCGCCTCAGTCGATGAACGAGGGGTAGGTGAGGGAACTCTGGCAAGCCCAGAGGCGTCGGAGGATTCCGCAACAGCGACCACAACTTGCTCTGGCACAACTACTTTCTTCCAAACTCTGGGCTTCTCTGCTACGGGTGGCTTGGGAATAGGATCGCTTCCGAACGCGCCTTGGCCCTTGAGTGCTGCCATTCGCTCCTTCAAACTTTGGCCTTTTTGAATGCTTTCTTTGGCATCGCTAGCTGACATGCCTCCTTTTCTGAGATTTAAAGTTGAGATTTAGCAGAGTCCTCAAAAACAAAGACAAGGATGCAAGATGCACTTATCAGCGCGCTCATCGACCTGGCGAGGCGAGTGCGTCTCTTCACGCACGGCACCGGCATTGGTTGCCGGCACTACAGGAGGAGAGACAGCGGTATCAGCTTGTTTCTGTTTCCACGACCAATTCGCAGGCTTTGGAGCCGGTGCGGGACGAGGAGGAGTCTGTTGAGCCGCTTGCTGGTTAAATGCAGCAATACGATCTTTGAGCGAGCCGAGCTGCGGTTTTTGAGGGGGGCCCTCACTGCCCATTTATAAGCTGTTGTGAACGGAGAGCGTGTGGTCAATGGTGGAGGTCGTCCAGCAATAGGTCCTCGAGGCAGGAATGATATGGAATTATGGTGAAGCAGCTTCCGGCATTTCCCGCCTGAATCTATCACTACACGATCTGCACCCCCGTCTCGCATAGCTATGTCGACCTCTCATTCTCCGGCGCCTCAATCGCCATCTCCTTCCACGCCAACTTCCTCAACACCTATGGTATCCTCGAAGCCCACAATAAGTACGAAAGTCAAAGCTACCAACTTGTTCTCGAATGATGGATCCTTCCTTGAGCGGTTCCAGCGTATCAAAAAGGTATGATCTATTCGTGGCATATGTGTACAAAGGCTGAGGCCATGAGAAGGAGGAGGATGATAAAAAGGCCGCGGAAGAGATAGCGACCAGGTACGTTCCGTCATCCAGTGTTCCTTTTCCCCCAGTCCGTGCTTATAATTTGGTTCCCACCTTCAGGAAACGAAACTTTGACGATCGATTTGTGAGTCTGTGGTCCTATTAGCTATATGGACTACCTTTCACGCCGCACCTTCCGGAAACACAGAAGAAGCGAGGAAAGCGTCCAGCGGCCTCCTCTGTCGATGCCCCGGACACTGAGGCATCTACTGAGTCTGGTAGCTCAGCCAAGAAAGCCAAGAGCGAGACGCCTCTAAGTGAGTCCTTCTCGGTCGACTTTACCAAGTGCTCTCCTAATAGGACGAAATCTATCAGCACAATACGAGAAGGAAGTCAAAGGGTATCAGAGTCGAAGCCTGAAAGACCAAGGTATCGGCGTGAGGCCTCTGGTCAAGTGAGCCAGGTCACCTCTTATCTTTTTATTGAGCGTGCGTAGGCCCTTCCCGACCTTTGAGCATTGACGATCGCACATTGACCCCTCGAAGAAAGTCTCCTTGCTCTCGTGTGTTCGATTTTAGCACCAATATTACTACACTGTCCTATTGCGAGAATGGAACTGATTCCTCATTTGAGGTAAACAAGTGTAGTGAACGTATGGGGTAGTCCCAGGAATAAATAATTTGCTGCACCGATCGTGGTGGTACCTGTTAATATGCTACGGCCAGGCTCAGCACAATCTACAGAATTACACACCCCCTGAGCTCAATTCTCGCCAGAATAAATGAAGGGGCAGTCCGAATCGTACACTATTAATGTTCGCGTAAGTTCAGAAGACCAGAAAGGCCAGCGGAACCGAGGTACGGAAGTGTACCATGAGGATGAACTAATGAGCAATATATACATCAAATAAAGAAAAGCAACAAAGCAGGTGAGATGTTCCTGAGCGTGGAAGACGAGCGTACATAGGCTCCAATTATGTCGCCGTATGAAGAAAGGCCAATGGTGGGAATATGGCATCACCAGGCCAGATTGAATGGAGTAAATGGCTCAGCACAAGGGATTGAACCAAGCTGAATTAAGTGTCATTCCATCATAGCAAGATATAGGCCATCGTAAGGAGTCCGAAAACGCCCCTCCCGTCACGTTGGGGGGCAGGGTGGCAGAATAGTTGTATTCCAAATTCCTGTTCGAAGATTCGAACAATGACGCAGTATCGGCGAGATCGGGGGCCGAGATGGACCATGAAGACCCCGGGTTAGACCCAGGCACAGGCATACACACAGATATGTCGTAGGAAGCGTTCGAAGTGTGATCGTTGATCAATGCCAGCTGTGAAGGAGCTGACATAGGGGGGAGAGTCCCGACTTGACTCAAACGCATTTGCTCATGTCGAGACTGGCTGAGAGGTGCTTCCGGCTGGCTACTGGGGTAGTAGATGGGTTGGAACAGACCTGCCGAAAGTGTCGGTTGTAGAGGGGCCTCGAGAAAAAGCGAGAAAGACGGTGGCGAAAGCGCCGGGAGCTCCGCGGTATTCGTGGGCGGGATCTGGGAAGCCATGTGGGGGGGAGCGTTGTTTTCTAGGGCGGCACTATCTGACTGTGCGCCAAGAAGCGGGTGCGTTAGAAAGAAATCCAACCATCCATCCGGGTTGGGTGGCATCGATCCCAAATCAGGTATGGAGGATGCGCCGCGAGAATCGATCGACTGTGTGCTCCACGAAGGAGAATCAGAGTCCCATAGGCGTTGGGAGCTTGGCGAAGAGACGGAGGGTCCAGGCATAGAGGTAGCCGTTGATAATGTTCTACTGTCATCAGAATGGCAGGGTCCATTGGGCAAGTTGGGGATGCTGGCATCCGGGCTTCCAGTCGCAAAGACCGTTGAAGAAGACGTCGGTAATTGGGAGCGTTCTTCACAACGCACAAGATGAAATTTCAAACTTTTCTCGGTGTGCAGACTGGAGAGGACGACACGAATAGTCAGAGTTTTCTAGTTTCCATCGGCCTGAATATTCGAGAGCACTGACACATATCCACAAAAATCGCAAGAAAATAACATATGACGATGCATCTTCTGTTCATGATGCCATAGTGAAGAATCATCCACGAGAAGGGCATTGCAGCCTTCCACTCGACAAGATTTTTTGAGCCCCAAGCTGTGGCAACATGGAATAAGTACCAAGTAGATGAAAGGCTTGAAAGAGGCCTACTGGACATAATTGATATGGTTTTGGAGAGCCCGTTTTTGAGTGTAGCGTTTGGAACAATGCTGATACGTGCAACCGAAATATGTTCTGAGGGTCCGAAATACAGTATATCACAATTGCATAGTTAGGCAGGAATACCCAGACGTACCTTAATTCTGCCGGGAGATGGATCTGTTCGTGACGAAGCCTGTCTGATGATGAGCGAAATGCACGACCACACCCAGAAGTGCAGACATATGGGCGCGGGCGCTTAGTGTCTAGAGAACGGGCCATTTATGGGAATGAAGGGGACGGGGGCCTCATCCCACACGGGGTATCCCCTCTTTATGCGTCCCCTGTTTACCACCCATAAGCACCCAGACATTCTCGATGGAGGTCTGACACCAGCGAATGTGAGTATCAGCCGAAGGAAATTCGCCGTTGAGTCCGTGCGGAGGCATTGGCCTAGCGTATCCTGACAAATCAAGTCTTGTTGGCCAATGAGGATGCAGAGAAAAACGTGGATCGGCATTAGAGTGGAATTTCGATGATTTCAGACCTCCATCACAATTCTTGTTGTGGCCTGTATGGGTGGCTGGTAGTGTCCCCTATTCTACACGTGACCTGGCGGCCCGCACCACCAGGAAAACGCGGATTGCGTACCTTGCACGGAAATAAAATTCTGTGAATAGCGTAATGACATCCCCACAGCATTGCCCGAACATCGTCTGTGGCCGCTCCTTGAAACCGAAGATCAAGCCAAATTTCTCGCTCTCAGCTTCAGACCAGAGATGCAGAGGGCGGATAAAGAAAGTATGAGTTCTCAACAAGTCCGAGACTACAGAGCGGCGTCTGGACTCGGCCCTCGTGGTATGTCCGTGACCGAGTGGCGTAGATGGCTGTTCCGCCCGATTTGGAGCGGGAAGAACGCCCATATTCCTTGCTAGGTCGGGATGCCCATGGGTGATGCCTGCATTCCGTGGCGCAACGATCAGGTGCCCAGAACCACATCCATGAAGGCACAAGGATGGCACAAGAAGGTACGATGAGTGTCCCTGAGCGGATGTCAAATGCGATGGCACGTACGACCTTTTTGATTCGATTTCTGAGCTCGTCTGCAACGAGACTGAGTGCCTGGCTTCGCCGGTTACCCGGTGCCTCGAGGCCCTTCCGGCACATGGCGACTGATCGCGTTTTGGGAATCATGTCACTTGCCTTTTCTGGCTTGGGCGCCTTTGTGGTGGTGGGGGAGATCTCTCTTATATACCGCGTTGGGCGCGTGAGAACCCGGCACCCGGCCCGGCTGTGCGGGAGGGCGGGCACGGGATGGGTGAGTGGGACTCACGACTAGACACCAACAAAGACCACACCATCATAAACAGGGTGGGGAAAACAAAACAGGGTCTCCCCCAGGCTCTGCTGGACGGGACAGTGAGGCCGTCGAGACGCGACGAAACGAAGCGGAAGCAAGGTTTCGGCGGTTTCCGCTCCTTCTTTCATGCCTGCGTGCGTGTTCCTCGTTGCTCGTGCCTCGGACTAGAACTTGGAGTATATGGTGGGTCATCGGGCCGGCATCACGTGAAAGGAAATACAGATCGCGAGAATTAAGGCGTTGGCGCCTTGTCCTTCATTCCTCATTATGGTTGAGATTTCTTGTCCCCCCTCTGAGAACGTTTCTCGACCCTTTCAGCAATAATACGTCTTCCGGAAGACATAGGAATTTTCCTATTTGTAAGACCGTTTCCACTGTCCCCAGTCTCCCAACGCATTCCGTTCCTTCTTTCATTCCTTTCGTTCCCCCCCTCCCCTTTCCCCGTGGTCAACTTGGGATATCCTTGGAATATTCCTTCGTCTACGATGTCCGCGTCCTGCTTCCGCAAGGAGTTCTTCTCTGCAAGGTTTGCCTCGTCAATGGTCATCCATTCGTCTCTGGATTCACTTAGACGAGTCTACATGCAGAAGTATCATCTTCAATTTCATCTTCTATCCCTTTCATGTTTTAGTGTTTGCGTATGGCTGCTACTCCCAACAGACAAGTGCTCGTCTCCATGCATTGAATACGCTCACCTACTCTGTCTGGGTGTCTCGAGGCGCTGCCCTTGTATTGGCCTGCGATGCCACCTTGATCATGCTTCCCATGCTGCGGAATATCATTCGTATCGTACGACCCAGGCTGTCCGTGTTGATACCTGTCGACAAGAATGTCTGGTTGTGCGTGCATTCAATTTCCTCCCTGCCTCATCCCTTGACAGTATACCTTAGTCATCGTCAAGTGGCCTATTCCATGGCATTCTGGACTGCAGTATGTTGTCCACCCTCTTTATTGTTGCGATTGTACTCACCGGGATTCTCAGGTGCACACCACCGCACATTATGTGAACTTTATCAAGGTTGAACGGACGCGTGAGACTCTGCAGCTTCTGTCTTTTCTCGTTGCTAACCGATTACGAGACAGAACTACGTCCCGAGTTGGCCCTACAAATCCACTACTCCCAAGCAAGCGGAGTAACTGGTCATTTCATGTTGTTTATCATGATCATCATGTCTGTTTTTTCATCTAGTGGGTATGTACTGGCCATTGCTCAGTTGATCTGTATTAGGTACTCCACTGCCACCCGAAAAATTCAGAACGAATGTTTTGAAGCATTTTGGTACACCCATCACCTCGCCTTCTTTTTTATGCTCGGTAGGTCCCTTCTATTTTCAGCTATTCCTGACTTACTGAGGATTTCCATAGCGCTCTTTACCCACGCTACCGGTTGCTTTGTCCGCGATACGCCCGACCCCGTATATAGCACCAAATTCCCGTTCTACTCCGAGCAGCATTGCTTGGGTTATGAATCCTGGCGATGGACCATCTGGCCGTTTGTCTTGTACGTGGGCGAACGCTTGTGGCGTGAGATTCAAGGACGCAAGTTCACCAGACTCGAAAAAGTGCTGGTCCATCCCAGTGGCATGTTTGCTTTCCATGCATCGTTTCTTAACATTGACTGATCAAAGATCTGCTTGCTACTCCTTAGGTGCCATGGAGCTGCGAATGATCAAGCCCTCCCTTAAGTTTACCCCCGGCCAATGGGTCTTCTTGCAAGTGCCTTCACTTTCTGAGTTTCAATGGCATCCCGTACGCAGCTGCCGTGCTCCACTGCATCCCGGAATTCACCCCCTTTAATGCAGTTCACCATTTCATCTGCACCTGAAGACCCCTACGTTTCTTTGACCATATCTCAGGTGGGCGATTGGACACAGGCCCTCGGCGAAGCCGTTGGGGCTGGTCCTGCCGTCGTAGCAGCTCTTGCCACCGCTGCCGAGACGTCTGAAAAGCAGCAGAGTGCGGATACTAGGGGGGCTGCTGATATCTCCATGGTAGCGCCCACCAAACAATTCTACGAAGTGGTGAACAACACTCGCGAATTTCCCATTGTACGGGTCGATGGACCGTATGGTGCTCCATCCCAGGATGTCTTCAAATCCGACGTCGCGGTGCTCAGTAGGTGCTGGGATAGGCGTAACACCGTTTGCATCGATCCTCAAACACATATGGTATCGCCAACGTCAAGGAAAGCTGCATCGGCTTCGTAGAGTTGAGTTCATTTGGGTATGCCGTGATTCTGCAGCGTTCGCATGGTTCCAAAGCGTCCTTCGGGAGATCGAAGATGCCCAGATAGATCGTATGTTTCAGTGCTCCTTCCTTATTTTGGTGGGTTTAGCCTGATCACGCAACACCACCTTTCAGCCTATTTCTTGCGCATCAATATGTATATCACCCAGCAACTGAATATTGACCAGTTGTACAATATCACCATCAATGACTCTGGTCAAGAATACGATACACTTACGCACCTTCGCTCCCGGACGTTGTATGGCCGGCCAGATTTCAAGGCGATCTATACCCGAATTCGTGGGGCCATCGAAACTGGAGCTTTCCTGGGCCCGAGAGAGAGTGGGACGATTTCTCATATCGGGGTCTGTTTTATTTCCCTTATCATGCATACGTATATCGTCCTTACTCAAACCTTTGACGGCTCTTTAGACGTACTTTTGTGGGGTATGTTGATCGCCAAGTTTTTTGTTTGTGGCATCTACCTTTCTCATTGTGACCTACCTTTTTCCGGCCAATCCATAGCCTTCGGAGTTGGCCAAGATCGTCCGAGAGAATGCCACCGCTTGCAGCACTCCTACCGCGAGATTCACCTTCACCAAGGTAACAGCCTCGATGTCGATCCGCTCCTTCCGACCTGATTTGAGATTTCTTTCTCGCCTCAAAGGAGCATTTTTGAATCTTGCTGCTGCGGCACTCACCTGGAATCTTTTTGAGCCGGTTTGATGTCGTCCATCGGGCTTTTCAGGCGTGCTACAGTTGCTTGCGTTCGAGGGAGCTGCCCCCACCGCGTTGAGCGAATCCGCAATGGGGAGGGGCCATAGCACAAGACGCCTGCCGTCTTTCCGGCGAACGACTGCTACCACGGTGCGCTCAAGAATGCATGTTTATCTACAACCTTGCAGCCTTGTATCCTGTCTCTGTAGCGATTTCGCACAGTCGTTCACCCAGATGTTGTGTTAATATATGTTGTAACCGTGTAACCTTTCTTCTTACTTAATAATAATCTTAAGTTGTACCATAACGATAACGACGACTGCGACTGCCGGCATACTTGCCCTGAGTCTCTCACCTTGCCTGCCGCACTCAACAAAAATCGCATGATAATAGTTGTGGGGCCAGAGCCCCACGTTATGTACTGAGAATTACGGTAAGGACGTAAAAAAGCCCGACCAAGAACGAACTGTGAACGCAGCCCGTTGGACACAGGAGTAAGTTTAGTAGCGATGGGTCATCCATGACAACCAAGACCTTGGTAATAAACAATGACAACTGTGTATTTTCGTAAACGTATTTATGCCACTTGCGGTTGATGAGCAATGACCCGCGGAGTTTTTTTTTGCATAGTTCATACCAAATTTGGGGATTGGTGTTCTCCTGCATGTCACTATTGATTCAGGGCTACAGAAGCGGGAATTATCGGATGCCAAAAATAAATGGAGAAGGGCTGAGTCGAACAGCCACAATGATCGAAACTCCAAGTTTCCATTATTGTACCAAGCTACTTCCCCAAGATACACTAACGCTACCCGTCAATACACTAGTTTTGACACATTTAGCCTGTAGTCTTGTTTTTGCGTAGCTTTCTGTATTAGGTGCTTACAATATGTTGGAGAACCCTGCATGCATGGTAGTCGCACTCCACAACATACGACTTCGGGAGCAGCCCTTTGGCTCTCTGTTCGTGTGATTTACGTTTTGCGCTCCAAGGCTCCAGACCAATTTGGTCTGATTCCCTTCACCCACCTAGCTGTGACCAGAGAGGGAGCAATTATCCGACTTGATGCAGACAGTACCTGGGAGGAGGGACAAGAAGTATTATACCAATTTCTGAAGATATGTCCACGGAGCAACGTCATCCATGTCTGATCATACACGTAGTCACAACAAAGAACAAGGGTCTAGAAGCTACAATACCCTAGGCAAAATGAAATTTCTCCTGGTTTATTACTGTCACTCGCTTCAGTTCGAGGAGTCCAGGACCCAGCCCGAAATCATGGCTTCTGTTCATAATTATACTTCCCTTCGTTTCACCCCCACACGACAGGAGACAGGCTTCCGCAAGAATCCCTCCGAGGTCACCATCTGGTGGAAAGAGGATGACGTCATTCCGAGGTCAGTCCCATTCAAGGAATATCCCAGGAGTGACATACAGGGGTCTCCGGGCTCTCGAGAACGATATCATATCTCTTGAAGATGGAAGCAATGATGACAACCAGCTCCATGGTAGCCAAATTCTTTCCCACACAGGCTCTGACGTGTGAAAGACACAAATCAATTCAGCGCCAGAACAGGAACAGAGAATGAATGTCACCGAGGACCCCATGAGAACGGATTAAACGCCTTCTGCATCTTTTCTTTATCTCGCTCGAACCAACGCTCAGGCCTAGTGATAGGACCGGATATATATAAACAGGTTCAAACCTTCAGACCACAGTGCGGGGCACTTACCTATAAATGTCTGCGTCCAGACCCCACACATCCGGGTCACGATGAATGGTGAAACTGGGCACACTGAGAATACTGCCTTCTTTGTAATACCTTCCTGAAACCGTGAGCCCTCCCGCAGGCACTTCGCGTGGTAGTCCAATCGCACTGGCGGGGCAAAAAAATTGATAGTACCCACCGCACCCAGAGTAGAAAGAGAAAAAGAAGACAAAAGATAAAACCGTACCTCGTGGAATGGATGCGCAGGCCTTCATAGATGCAAGCTTCGAGGTAGGGCAACGACTTGACGACATCATATGGAGCAACAACCAATTCGTAATTCGCTCTCGAGATCTTTTCCGATTCTGGGAGAATAATAGGGCCTAGCGCTTCGTCCAATTCTGCCTGTAGTTTATGCTGGGCTCCTAGGTTCAATGCGAGATAGAATGTGATGACACAAGAAGAACTATCGGACATGGTTTCAATAATAATGAAAATTTGAAAAAAATAACGGGAGGAGAGATGGGTCCGTACTTGGACGTGGTGTCACTCCCAGCGATGAGCTGGGTCAACGCCTCGGCCGTCAACTCAGAGCGACCCATTGGGTTCCCTTGGGCATCCTTCCCTTCCTGTAATTTCGCAAGGAGATCATTTCGGTCACTTGGTTCCCGAAGGCGTTTCTCCACAGCAGCCACAGCAATCTAGGACCAAAGAAAGTGGTGAGTGAAAAGACATTTCGAGGTCAACTCTAGGTTCGCGAAGTATTACGTACCCCTGCGAGGTTTTGCACTGCCTGGGTTCCGCGTGCAAACCACGGAATACGTTTGACAAGCGGCCGGGTCCATGCAGGAGTGACGCCCAGCTAGCAGAATACGTCCCACGGTCGTTCAAGATTTGAATAGCAGGGAGGTGCTTTATCTTGTCGGGGGCCTCTCCAGGGGCCAATACTGGCGCGGCATCGCGCCCTGCTTCGAGCATGCCAAATGGAGAGCCAAAGGCGAGGTCGCCGATGATGTCAAAGGCCAGGTAATTGTACCCTGGAAGGCAGTAGTGAATACACACATCCGGACACGAATAAGAACAGGAGGGGAGGCGTACAATCAAGGCAATCGAACCAGACATTGCCATCTCTCCCTTGAAAACATCCACCATTTATCTTTTCTTTCCTTATCACAGCAGTATCGTAAAAGTGGTCCCATTTCTTCAATAATAAGGCAACAGAAGAACGAATGTATGGCTCAAATTCGAGCACGTTCTTTTGAGAGAAAATATTGGAGACGATCTTGCGCTTTCGGGTCTACGCGTAAGGCGAAGACTCAGTGAGCTCAGACCGACAATGATGGAGGATACTATTGACTGACATGTTCTGCACGGTCGCGAGTGTTGAATAGTCCCTAGGAATAATCAAGGGTTAGGGTTGAACGAAGCCAAATCCGAGGCAGATATACTGCGTGCGCGTACCCTGTGGATGGAGACGAATGCATCATAAAAATCTGTCTTCAAGCTACACCACTGTCAGAGAGATCCAGCCCGACTGTAGAAACAGACAGGAATTGTACCTTCCGTTTCCATGCTGCAGAACATTTAGACGGTCGGCCTAATGCATCATATTGGAAACGGGAAGGATGTCTTACAGCATAGATAATCTGAAGGGCATCCGGATCCGCAATGGATATATGGTTAGGCGCGATGCGGACTACCTTTCCTGCATGGGGGTAAAGGAGACATCGGGATCAGCGGAGCTTCGTGACCCGATGTGTAGTGTTACACACCATATTTCTGATGCAACTTGTGTACCTCGCCAGAGCGATCGCCAAGGACTGCTTTTCGACTCAACCAGATATCGCTGAGCTTTGCAATGAGCGGACCAGGGATTTCTGACCCAGTACGACCTCTTCTGTAATCGAAAGGATCGCGGAGATATGGTACAACATGACAGATAACCTGAATCGAGTCAAGGCAATAGGTATTACTATAGTGCTGGGGGAAGAAGGTGCAAACGTACCACAAAGCAACACGCGCCGAGGAGAATGAAGATGGGGTTGCTTTCCGAAAAAACGCTAGAGAAGAGCCCTGTCATGGTTGCAGGAGGACTGGGCGTTCAGCTCATCCGTCAGGGGATGTCAGGTTCCCGACTCACGGGAATTTATACATAACCACGGTGCGGTATAATTATCAAATGACCCGTGACACCGGTGCAATTCCACGGTTGTTGGGGTGAGATCGGGGGATATCTGGATTTGATTCTTAAACCAGCCACAGGCCTTCCGACGGTTTCACTCGGTCCACCTCTGCCGTGGTACATCAGCCTCCGGGCTTATGTAACTGACTCCCTTGCCTATTCTGGGAACCTCTTTTGAATGATGAACCAAATAGTGTCATGTCTTGCGATTGTCTCTATTAGTCATCACCCTCATTGCCACTCACCACCACATCACGTGCAAGGAAAAAGGTTGAAGTCATAAAAAGATTAGACCAGAGTTCCCCCACCCCACACACCTTCCCTAAGTCCAAAAGTGATATAAATCCATTGGATGGAGCCTGTACTCTACCTAGATGCAGACTTGTCCCAAAACTCAGAATCAAGCAAGAATGGCACTTATGAAAGTTCCACCTCACAACATGTCAGAAAAACATGCAACCAAGCCATTAGTCCATATGTGGTAGACTTTACAAATAAGAGAAAAGAGCTAAAGCCCTACAGACCATATGACAGGCAAAGAAATGTTGAGCAGATGGCTCAGGTAGATGGAGGACAGGAGGAGGAACTGAGAGTGGTCATATCATGTGAACTACAAGCACAATTCTAGCCACATTAGCAATGTCTTTGATGGCCACCATTATCAGAACTTGCTATCTGAGCATGTTGTTATTGATGGGATCCCATGCAATCACCAATTCTTCAGCAAAGCATGCAACATTGTAATTGGAGTGATGATGGATGGATTTCAAGTATGGTTGCCACAGTCAGGTTTTGGTCAGGTTTTGCCCAATTTGGGCAAAATCTAAACCTGACCAGGTTCCAAAATCACCCATGAGGGCAAAACCTGAACCTGACCTGAGGTTCAGTTCCATTCAGGTCAGGTTCAGGTTTAAACCCAGGTTAAACCTGAAACCTGAGGTATGGGAGAAGCCAACATTTTCAGGGGGCACTACAGAACATCTAGACCCTCTGCTCAAGTCTCTGCCTCTACCACTCCCTTTACATCCTGCTTTGGATCCACATCTCCTTCTTAGCCCCCTTTCACTTCAATTTACTGCTCATACATCTTCTGGAGGTGGTATTTAGTCACTACATTCTGTCATGTGACTTGTGACCTGCACCAATTACCTCATTTGATTGCTGAGTCATGTGACTTCTGACTCCAGAACTCTAGTCACATCTGTAAATTGCCAGATTTGGTGCCAGAATAACTACTAAGGCTGGCTGTGTGGCACAGCCCACTACCTTCAGTTTGATCCACCATACACTAGAGCAATTGAAAGTTTCATGGAATTCTGAGGTGTTTTACATCAAGGCTCTTTTGATGCAACTTATCTGGTATTTTTCTCTTGTGGAAGGTTGGCTGGTTTTTGTTAGTGTAACTGGAGGTAGCTATAGGCACAGTCTGTTTAATGACTGTAACACCCTTGTTGCTGGATGAAATAGCTGGAGTCAGACTGAATTCTTTCCAAATCTGGCAGGCCTGGTCAGTCACTTTGCCCATCATATTAGATATAATGCACATTGCATTTATTATATCTAATTAGATGTATTTACTGTGATCCCCCTGGGAGGTGTTTTGGAGGCAGGTATCCTACAGCCAGGGGCCCCTGGGGGCCCCAAGAAACTTTTAGGGGCCCCAAAATGGCCTTGGGACTGCCTCCAAAGACCTTGTTCTAATAATGGATATTTTCAAGTTCACTGGCACAAGGGGAGGGGCCCCAATTATTATTCAAAATTATGTAAGTATAAATCTCTATGAGTCAATACTGGAGTCCCAGTCACTACTTCCTGCATCAGAGGCCCCATCATCTGAGCACTGCTGACAGATTAGATCTGAAGCAGCAAGGATATCCATATCTGCCAGAACAGGAGCAGGCTCCAGTTCTAGATCTTCATCATCATTGGAACTATCAACATTGCTCTCCATGCCATTGGAATCTAGTTTCCTGGGCCTATCAGATTGCTGTGGTCTTGCATGGGCTGGAGCCTGTGTCTGTTCTGCCAAAAGTCCCACACTGTGTGACAATGGGTGTCAAGCTGGCAATGATGGAGCCATGGCATCAGATATGACCAAAGCATCCAGTGATTGCCCCACCTTAGGCAAGCACCCTTAAGTACCTAGTTAGCTATGTAATAGCCTATATGTCAGGATCAAATTGACATTTGCTTCTGCCTAAGGACTTACCCGTCAGAGTATCATTCTTCATCGACTCTATCATATGGCCCCTACTTCCTCAAATGCTCTTGTCTCCTCTCTCCCTCCATTCACTATGGGGGTTATTGTCATCCTTGCCATTATTGGCATTTCTCTTATTATTATTGCCCTCGTTCTATCGGGCCTTGGCCAGTGGGCTATGGGCTGGGTAGTCAACCAGTGGCAGCATTGGCGCCCTTGTCAGCACCTGTCATTCCCTTGTTCCCCACGTGAGTCCATGGAGTTGCCAATCCAGACTCCCCCTCCTCCTCCTCTACCCCCAGTCCCTGAATCCACATCACCTGTCCCAATCCATACTCCATCCACATCATTACGGTCCTTTGACACTTTGGACACCTTTGGGGTACCCAGGCGTACACTGCCTTGGAAGTACATATGCTAAGGGGGATACATATGGAAGTTGGGGCATAGCCATGTGGAGGTGCACACAGGATTTGTAACACAGCTGCATCAGCTTAGTGAGGCTTAGTGATGGTGGCTGTGGAGGCTGACTGATGGGCTGTGGAGCCGGCATTCTAGGAAGATCTGGAAGGTTATGGAAGACAGCAGAAGGCTCTGGAAGGCTGGAGGCTGTGTGCAGGAAATAGTATTTATAGCCCTTCGCAGTTGGGGATCACCATTTCAATCTTCAGGATTCCCACTGTGATAGGTGTGAGACTTGTGTGTCCCTTGTTGTGTGGTGTATACTCAGGATTCCCACTGCGATAGCATGTGGTTAATTAATCTCTTTCCTCTTTCTGTTTGTGGCTTTGACGGCAGTGTCACCCTGACACTGTAGACACATCCTACCTACGGAGGTCCAAGTTATAGTGGCACACTTGGAATACTCAGCTGTTTATTTAGTTGAAAAATAGGGCTCCCAGGGCTGAAAAATCAGCCCTGGGTCCCCCCCAGAAAACCTGGGGGTTCAGGGGTGGTAGCCCCCAAAAAGCTCTGGGGTTCTTGGTCTGGGCACACCCAAAGTTAGCCTGGGGATGCCCAAGTTAGGCCATGGGACACCAGAGTCAGGCTGTGGGATCCTCAGATAGGGGTTGGTCTGCCTGGCCACAGAATCAAATTTGGCTGGGTCCTCCACCCCCTTCCTCAAGGCCACTAACCCCTGATTTCTGCATCCCCCATGTACCAAGACCTTCTAGTAATCCTTGTGATAGTACATCCAAACAATATTTAGGCATCCAGCCCAATGGGGCCCAGGACCAGGGGGAGGTGCCTGGGATGGATGGATGGGCCCCTAGGGACCCTGATAAGGCAAAAAAACCAGGCCCAGGACCAATGCTTAATCCCTGAAACAATGGGGGGAAACAGTTCTGGAGCTACTGGAAGTTGCCAAACTTTAAGCACTGGGTGGATTGGTCTGAAACTTGACACATGATTAGAGGCTATCTGGCTGCACATCATATCAAAATTTCAGCCAATCTGTTCAGTAGTTATTGAGATATGAGGCAAACAAGTTTAAATATTGAAAATTGATTTTCTCCCCTATAGAATAGCTGGGGACTTGAAAATTTACAAGGAGTATAACTATATAGTGTACAATCCATGCACTTTAAGGCAGTGAACTGGACAGTGGGTACCAGAACCTCTGGAAATTTCTGAAAGATAAGTACTGAGTGGATCGTTCTGAAAATTGGTATGTGGTTTGAGGCTGTTTAGGCAAAAATCATATCAAAATCTCAGCCATATCTGTGCAGTGGCTATGGAGTTATGAGCCAAACAAGTTTGAACATTGAAAATTAATTTCCTCCCCCTACAGACAGGATATGAACTTGAAATTTTTCATGGAGTATGGTCATGTAATGAACTAAACATGTGCCAAAAGTCAGCTTGTTCTGTTTACTTTTAGGCATTCAACTCCCTTGGCAGGCCAAAATGGGAACAAAGCCCTACCATGAATGTGAACCACTCCACATTAGGCACAAAATAGGTGGAATAGGCTTTGAATAGTATAGTACTGACTATATACAAAAATAGAATGAATTGGATGTGTGGAAGTGGCTGAAATTAGGGGGGAGGGGGAGGAAGATCAATAGTGAATAACATAAGATGTAGAGCATAGGTGGCTCTGATATTATACCACTAGCCTAATACATATATGGGGAGGACACATGCTAAAAATCAGCCTAACTGGACTCCATTTAGGCACTTCCCCCCAGGACTCCCCCCAAAACAACAATCTCCTCCCCAGAGCCTTCCATTCATCCAATTGCCTTGAAAATTTACACTTAGGTCATCCAAATACATTTATAGCATCCCTCAAATTTCAGATTTATCACTCCAATGTGAGAGTCTCCATAATATTTTCAAGTTTCACTGAAATACCCCTCCAGTTCTGGCACTTCCACTGCTCCAATCACTCTGATTTTTTGCAGGCTACACATGATCACTATTTGAGGCACAGCCCCAAATTTTCAGCCTGTTCTGAGCACTTTTGACATTTGTCACATGACCAAGATCTCCCCCTTCCCCTGCTTCACTCAGTCATCCAATTTGTATGGGATTTGTTGCCATCTGTAGTAGTAGTATATGACAGTCTATGATTCAAATTTGAGGAGATTACATGCAATATTGATTGAGTTATTCAAGAAATACTCTAGATCCATTCAATTTGGGAGTCAGAACTACTGTATGTAGTGAAATTGCTGTTCCTCTTTCTCCTGGATAACTTGCGGGTCTTCAAGCATCTTTCCCGAGATCACAACAATGGATGAGAATGACTTGATATATCCAGATAGTGGCAAACTTGTGGAACTGATATGGGTTTGCTTGTATAAAGATAAGTATGCTGATTTTGAGCTTTTCTCTCCAAGTGTACTAAGATATTCAAGCAGGTTCATCAATTTTGCATGTTGTGGATCAAAAATTGTCACATCTTCAATGTCTACATGTTTATTGCACAAGTGGCAACTCCTCACCATTGAATCAGGTGGCCTTGATACATCATTATAGTATGGAATCCAGCTGAGTAGCCCTCAGGGCAAATCTTTCATCATGAGGAAATTATTCTCTAACAAGGATGTCTTGTTGCAAGTCACCAATAGGACATTCTTTGATCCACACATTGAGTCTATGATATGCCACTGTTGAACATCAACTTTATCAGATTGCCTCAACATTGCAGACTTCAAGGCACCCAAGATCTTTGTCATTATTGCCATGTGCTGGGGACTTGGCCTGGTGCTCTCATGGACACACTCCAATTTGGACTGTAATGTTTTGTATGAGATATGTGTCTCCTCTTTGTGCAATGCCAAGTGCAGGACTACTTTAGCAGGAACTTCAGATGCTTTCCCAGGCATTGCAACAACAAGGTCAGATGACTGGCTATGAATGGATGACAACAGATCGGTATGATCAATATTGGGCTCACCAAGCAAAGGTGAGTACCCTTTCATTATGGAAATCTCTTCAGGTCTATTAAGAGATTTAAACAGATCTGTTGACTTTGCATGATATGGATGAAAAAGCTTTGACTCTTCTTCACCATCACCATATATACTACATGAATGGGGACTTGACAACATTGAATCTGCATGGTCACAGATGAACTCAGGTCTAGGGCACAATAATTCAGGCTTGCAATCATGTAAGGTGGGCATCCCCTTGTGCATAACCCATGCAGTGACCTTACTCATGCCTTTAAGTAGCTCTGCAGGTATGCTGATGGAGGTTTTGATTGGTAAATTCAAGAACATGGCATCACAGTCTATTGTATGAGGTAAGTGCAATTTTGTCAAATGTATTTCTTGAGTCTTGACATGATCTCTTGACAGGATCAGTGTAATGAAGTGCCTCCCAGATTCAGGAGGACACTCATTGTTGTACTTGGACAAAGTGGAGTCAACAGGTTGGGAGCAGGATGGGAGGGGATAAGGGGAGAAGAAGGTGAAAGGGTAATCACATCACCCTTAGCACTGGCTTTGGGTGGAGGAGCTGCACACAGGGCTAAGCACTGGCTTTGCCCTGAGCACAGGAGAAAAGGATGTGAGGGAATGGGGATGATGGTGAAGAGGTATGATGTAGTGACTGGCCAAGTGGCACAGTCACTACCTAAGGAGAGGAAAGCAGGTCAGCCAGAAGAACAGGGTTCTACTCACTGTTTCCCTATTTGGGTCTGTAGGTGGAACTCCAAGATCCAGGGAAGACTAGTAGTTAATGGCCACTAGATAAGCCAGCCAGATAGTCCAATAGAATGAGTAGAGGCAGAGGGAGAGTCAAAGGTTCATGGTTCTTGCTAGGCATAGAGGTCTGGGCAAAAGTTCCTTATTCAATCTTGGCATCTGCTGTATATACATGACTTTTGAGTGGGAACTCCTTATGTAATACACTATATTACAGTGCCCCCAGTTTGGACTCCAAAAGTCTTAACTGAGCACCTGGGCATAAGGAAGGCAGATGAAGCAGAAAGAATGTGTGAATTTTAGAAAAAGCAAAAGAAAGACAGGATTCAATGAGAGTCCATAATCCAGTGGTGGGCTTTGGATTTCAAAACAATGGATCTTAGCCTTTGAATGGGGAAAGAAGAAGACAGGATGAAAGAAAGTGGCCAGAAAGAGCAAGAGAAGAGGAGAGAAGGAAGGGAGAGAATTGTGGCCTTTATCCAAATGTCTTCAAGCCTCTAAGATCCTTCTGCACCATGGCTGTTGCCCCCCAGGCTTGATGGTATTGGATAGTCATAGACAGAACACCAAAGACTGGGTGGGTGGGTGGGCAAAGTCTTTGGTGGGACTAAGTATTTCCATGCTGTGAAGTCCCACAGCCTATATGCAGAGGAAGGCTGAGCCAGGCAAGGCCTTAGGGAGGACTAGGCCACAGGGAAGGGCAGGGCTGCAGGGAAGAAGGCCATGGCAAGGGACAGGACCTTGGCAAGGGGCAAGGCTGTAGCAGGAGGCAAGGCCATAGCAGGAGGTGAGACCATAGTGAGAGGTCAGGCCATTGCAAGGGGCAAGGCCATGGCAAGAGGCCAGGCCATGGAAAAGGCAAGGCCACAAGGAGCAAGGCCATGCTAGGGGCCACAGAGGTAGGCACCACATCCTGGCCAGGCAATAGGGATAGGTTGGGCCACAAGGCAAGGCCAGGGAGGGGCCAAGATGCCATATGGCTGGACTGCCACTGTATCTGGTGGAGGTGGCTGTGGCCCTAGAAGCAGCTGTGCCTGACACAGTAATGGGGTGCAAGGGCCACAGTGATACAGAGGTGGCAGCCATAGCTGAGGTGGGGCTCTGGTGAGGGCTAGTGCTGTGGCCATGGCCATGGCCACAGGAGAGGTCCCTGAGGCTGGGGCCACATTCCCTGAAGAGGCCCACACCTGGGAGATAGCTTCCATTCCTGGGAAGCTGCCCTATTGCTGGATACACCATGCAGCCTAAGCCCACATTGCAGCCAGAGGTCCATAGCCATATTCCCATCCTAGGGGCCAATAGGCCAATTCCTTTCTTTCCCTTGGCCTCTCATACTACTAGGTACCCCCTACTGCCCCCCATTTTTTTTGGTGTTGATTTCCTTCCACACCAAAAGAAATCTTTCCCAGAGTATTTATCCATAAAGCTGGGATAGGGACATGTTTCTGGGGTTTGGTGGGTGGAATATGATTGGAAGGGGCATACTGGAGAGTAGGGGTTTTGGGGTGTCCATTGGGGCCATTTGGGAGTGATTTGGAATAGGGGTAGACCTGGGAAAAGAGATCTAGAGGAGGGATTTTGAAATTCATGGACTGAAGCACTAGCTTGACAGTCCAAGAATTGGGGATGGCCAGGTGGAAAAAAATAAGACAGACAAAGACAGTCTTTCGCCATGAGAATTAAAACCATGTAAATTGGGCCAGAATTGAAGAAGATATGGCACAACTGGTGGGGGAGTCCCATTGAGCCTAAAGTCAGGGAAGAATGTCCCACTATTCCACAATGGGGGCTCTAAATTCCAAGGTACAATGAATTATGGAAGGTCTTGATCTGACACTGCCATGGAAATTTAAATCATCCAAATCCATTAGGAACTGAAGGAGATACAGGAAGATTGGCAGGGGGGCTTCCAATGTGCTTGGGTGAGGAGAAGAGTTCCCCTTTACTCCATGGTGGCTGGGCCAAAATCTCCACATAAATGGATCTGAAAGATACAAATTGCATGTATCTGTGATATTTGAGATCACCCAAATTGACTATGAATTGGAGGAGATATAGGGAGGCTAGTGCCCAAAGGAGACCCATTTGGAGACACCATTTCCTAGCTCTCAATATTTATCCCATTGAGCTGGAATTAGGCCAAATGTGGAGGTGTAAAGCATGGATTTCTGTGGGATATGATTACATGGAAATAGGGGGAGAACTCAGGGAGAATTGAGTGAAGGAGTGGAAGGAGTCCCCATGGTTTGCCAAGAGAGATGTTTACAATGGAAGGAATATGGGTAGAGGGCACAAAATTGGAAGCATTGTAGGAATGTATATGTCATTGCATTATGTAGTTCATCCCTTGAGGAAGTAGTCCAACTTGATTCCAGGGTCAAGCAATCTGGACTGCAGAGTGAGGTTAGAGTTCTGGAATCATGTAATCCAGACTCCAGTGTACTCATTACAGTAACCTTTGGAAGTTGCCAGGTTTGATTCCAGAATCATGTGATCCAGACTCTGGCCTACTTGTTACAGTATTGGTAGCGGCGACAAGCGCCAATCCCCGACTCTAAAGCCGTTGGCGGGGATTTCGGGTGTTGCCAGCGCATCGATTGCCGTGATTGACTCTCTGACACTCTCATGTCTGATCACTTCTCTCTTGAGAATGCCATGAGGTCACCACGTGTTTGGTGGACCTATGTTAATTAGACCAGAGACAGAGTCCGTAGTACAAATAGCCTCCCATCTGGTGACCTCTTGCATGTCCCCACTCTCGACCAATTCAGAGCATACAGCTGGCTGTGTACTAGGCCTTTTTCCAACATCTGCCTCACAAGTGAATATTAAATGCGTCTTTCTCAAGCGTGCCTATAATGCCTCTCCATGCAGGCAAGAACGCTATATGTGAGTGTTTTCCCCAACCGTGCACCACTGGCAACACTATGAGCATCTCCGTCCGAGAACACGACGACTGGCCGATCAATTCTTTGTCTGTCCCAGATTCGCACACTGCCGTTGTCACCGTAGCTAGCAGGTTTAAACTCATCAAAAGGGTCATAGCATAGCCTGAAGTGGGCTTTCGTTTGGGAATTGAAAGCAAACTGGATTGACGCTCAGAGGGCTCATGGATGTCATATATACGGAGGAATCTAAGGCCAGCACACACTGCCACCAGATACAGCGTGGAAGGCAGGAAGCACATCAATGAGATTACATCAGTGAAGGTGTAGCGTCGCAGAGGTCCCCCGTGGTCATTATTGGGACGGGGGGAAAGGCGAGGGAGCTTGGCAGACCACCCTCGCTGTTCACTAGTTTGGCTGCTATTATCACAATCGTTGACTCACTGAATCCAATGAGTCCACCAAGCCAATAAACAGGGGGGTTCTGCTTTCCGGGTTCTCCAGCCGAAATGTGATTTCTGCTAGTGTTGAAACATGACGACATGGCGTGATCATGGCCAGCCAAGGGATGGACTCACCGGTACTGAGGAGCACTCACTCGCCACCAGCATCTGGGTTTTCGAGGGCCAACACAGATCGAGAGAAGCTGGCAGATGGACAAGGTGAGCTCTTCAGAAGTACAGGAGCAGAAGAGCGACTGGTACTTGCCAAGGGGGAACATCGGCAAGCAGTGTGCACTTAATGAACGAGTTTCTGTTTCCACTATGATTTAAGCAAGTGGAGACATCTCCAAGCTTGACGGCCATCCGTGCGGCGTCAGAGGTCCTCACTTCCTGAAGGAGAACATTGTAGAGCAGGCCACATCATTGAGTGCAATGGAATCCGTGGCACCAGGTTGACTACCTTGGATAATACTGGCGTCTGTGCCAAAAGCCCAATTGAGCAATGTCTGCACAGCTTTTCCAGGTTCTCCAGCCGAAAGCATCTGGGTTTTCGAGGGCCATCGCAGATCTAGAGAAGCGGGACAAGGTGAGCTCTTCAGAAGTGCAGGAGCAGAAGAGTGACTGGTACTTGCCGTGGATGTTGCCTGACTTCAGCATGCCTCAATGCTCTGCCGTGGATGCACAGCCATGGACGCACAGCCATGGACGCACAGCCATGGACACACAGCCATGGACACACAGCCATGGACGGACGCACAGCCATGGATGCACAGCCATGGACGGACACACAGCCATGGACACACAGCCATGGACATCGAAAGTGGTCTCGTGACGACGAAATTCCCTCTAAAACCCTCTCTTACGTAAACGTGAGAGTCGGGGAACCTTTGGAAGTTGCCGGATTTGATTCTGGAATCATGTGATCCAGACTCCAGTGTACTTGTTACAGTAACCTTTGGAGGTTGCTGGATTTGATTCCAGAATTATGTAATCCTGGCCTGGATATGAGCTTTTCAAAGGTTTGGCCAAGGTACTTGGGCTTGTGGACAAGGGATAGACTGTATATTTCCATTGAATGTACATGAATGAAGGGAGGAGTTTGTGCCAATGTACAAGGGGATGAGGAGGGGGTGCAGGGAATCCCAGTAAAATGATGAGTTCTCCTGCAATCTCCAGCCAATCATCTTGAAAGTGGGCTATTGGAAGGCCACAATTGGGGGCTTTCAATCAAGCATAGAGGCAAGGGGATATGCAGGGAATGAGTGCATGAACTGGGAGAAGGGGGAATGGATTTCAGGGCCCCCAGGGTCATGCACCTGCTGGCTGGTGATTCTTGCCAGATTGTCCAGCAAAGGCCCTTCTTGGGGTCAGATAGAGCAGGGGCCCATTCTGGACACATTCCAAGGGCAATTGGAGGCCATTTCCAGGAAGGGGGAGGAAAGGCCATGTTGGAAAGGGATGAGGAGACCATGACCACTGGGCCTGCAATACTCATCCAATTCACTCATAGTGGGGGTCATTGGAAGCCTCCATCAAGGGTATTCAGGGAAGAATGATGACAAGGCAGAATATGGAGGTTCCCAAATGACTGGGGGCGAGGAGGAGAAGGAGAGGGAAGGCTTGCTGAGGGAGTTGGTGGTCCAGGGAGCCTTCCTGCAGGTCCAGGGGGCTTAGGAATTCCTCCACTAGGAGTAGTACCTAGCTGCTTGCCACCTTGCCCAAAAATGAGGGGGCATAGTCTGCTCCTAGGTGAAGGTTCCAGATCTGGGACTCTCTCAGCCTCAGGTAGACTTCCACAGAACTCCAAGGGAGGAAGAATGAGCTCTTGGGGCACCTAATGCACCCTCAAAATAGTACCTCTTAGGTGGTTTGAGTTTGCATCTGCAAACCACCTAAGAGGTGTTCTGAGTATAGGCATGTCTAAGACATGCCTGAGGGGTATTTTTGGGGAATTTTTTTTCTAAGTTCACTATATAGACATGTCTAAAAATAGCAGGTGCCACCTGGGAGGGTTTGTTCACTGGCTGGAGAGTGTTACAGGTCTAATTTAGGCATGTCTAATAAGATATTTTCTGGAGCCTTAGAGGTGTCTATCATCCTTACTGTCTACTGGTGTCTAAATCAACATTTTGAGCCCAAGACCTCTGGTGGCAGTACTAATAGGTGTCTAATGTTGTCTAGATCCAATAATAATCCAATAATAATGGTGCTATTGTGGATGCATGTCTACTAGTGTCTAAATTAGAACAAAGGCATCTGCTCAGGGGGAGATCATTAGACATGTCTAGAGATGTCTAGAGATGTCTTGGCATGTCTAGAGATGTCTCAGTATGTCTAGACACATCTAGTCATGTCTAGACACATCTAGACATGTCTAGACATGGAAAAGGTGTATTAGGTAATATCCCATAATAACTTTGGATATCCAGTTACATAATAAAGGGTTTCTTATTTAAAAAAAAGCCTAAATGCAGAAATTGGATGAAGTACATCCAAATAATATTTAGCCATCCAGCCCAATGGAGGCCCAGGACCAGGAGGAGGTGCCTGGGATGGGTGGAGAGACCCCTAAGGACCCTGGCTGAGTGAAGAAACCAGGCCCAGAGCAAGTGGCTAGTGCCTGGAGAGATGGGGGCAGTAAAATGAATACCAGAAATTCCAGAACTTGCCGGATCTGAACCGCTGGGTGGTTCTTTCTGGAATTTGGCACATGATTGGGGACTATTAGGGCGAAGAACATATTAAAATTTCAGCCAATTCCAATCAGTAGGTATCGAGATATCAGGAAAACAAGTTTGGACACTGAAAATTAATTTCCTCCCCTTACAGAATACCTGGGAACTTGAAAATTTGCACAGAGTATGATAATATAATGTACTAATTATGTGCCAAAAATTATCCCAATCCACCCACTTTAAGGTAGGGAACTGGACAATGGATACCAGAGGCAGTGAAAATTGCCAAAACATATCCAATGAGCAGACTATTCTGAAACTTGGCATGTGATTAGACACTGCTCAGGTGAAGAACATATTCATTTTTCAGCCCAATCCATGCAGTAGGTACAGAGATATGAGGCAAATAGGTTTCAACCTTGAAAATTGATTTACTCCCCCTACAGACAAGATGCGGACTTGAAATTTTACATGGAGTATGACCATGTAATCCAATAAATATGTGCCAAGAATCAGCTTATTTTGTTTACTTCTAGGCATTGAACTCCCTTTTCAGGCAAAAAGGGAACAAAAGCCTACCATAAATGTAGAACACTCCACATTAGGACCAAACTAAGTGGAATAGGCTTAGAATATTATAACACTGACTATATCCAAAAATGAAATACATTGGATGTGTGGAAGTGGTTGAAATTCAGGGGGAGGGGAGGAAGATCAAAAGTCAATTATATAAGATGTAGAGCAGAGGTTGCTCTAATATTATCCCAATAGTTTCATACATATATGGGAAGTATACATACCAAATATCAGCCTGATTGGACTCCATCTAGGCACTATTCCACAGCACTCCCCCCTAAATAATAATTTCCTCCCCAGAGCCTTCCATCCATGCAATGGCCCTGAACATTCACCCTTAGGTCAGAAAAATACATTCATAACATTCCCAAAATTTCAGATTCATGACTCCAGTGTGAGAGTTTCCATAATATTTCAAGTTTCACTGACATACCCCTCCAATTGGGGCACTTCCAGAGCTCCAATCACTCCCATGTTTTGTAGGCCACACCCGGCCACCATTTGAGGCTCAGGCCCAAAATTTCAGCCCATTCTAAGCACTTTTTGACATTGGTCACATGATCAAGATCCCCCCTCCCCCTGCTTCACTCAGTGATCCAATCTGTATGAAAGCTGTTGCCATCTGTAGTAGTAGTATGTAACAGTGTATGATTCAAATTTCAGACCATTCCATGCAATATTGATTGAGTTATTCAAGAAATAGGTATGGTATGTAGTGAAATTTCACTACATGCATACCTCTACCCCCCAAATTGAATAGATCTAGAATATTTCTTGAATAAATCAATCAATATTGCATGGAATGGTCTGAAATTTGAATCATACACTGTTACATACTACTACTACAGATGGCAACAGCTTTCATACAGATTGGATCACTGAGTGAAGCAGGGGGAGGGGGGGATCTTGATCATGTGACCAATGTCAAAAGTGCTTAGAATGGGCTGAAATTTTGGGCCTGAGCCTCAAATGGTGGCCGGTGTGGCCTACAAAACATGGGAGTGATTGGAGCTCTGGAAGTGCCCCAATTGGAGGGGGTATGTCAGTGAAACTTGAAATATTATGGAAACTCTCACACTGGATCATGAATCTGAAATTTTGGGAATGTTATGAATGTATTTTTCTGACCTAAGGTGAATGTTCAGGGCCATTGCATGGATGGAAGGCTCTGGGAGGAATTATTATTTAGGGGGGAGTGCTGTGGAATAGTGCCTAGATGGAGTCCAATCAGGCTGATATTTGGTATGTATACTTCCATATATGTATGAAACTATTGGGATAATATTAGAGCAACCTCTGCTCTACATCTTATATAATTGACTTTTGATCTTCCTCCCCCTCCCCTGAATTTCAACCACTTCCACACATCCAATGTATTTCATTTTTGGATATAGTCAGTGTTATAATATTCTAAGCCTATTCCACTTAGTTTGGTCCTAATGTGGATGTTCTACATTTATGGTAGGCTTTTGTTCCCTTTTTGCCTGAAAAGGGAGTTCAATGCCTAGAAGTAAACAAAATAAGCTGATTCTTGGCACATATTTATTGGATTACATGGTCATACTCCATGTAAAATTTCAAGTCCGCATCTTGTCTGTAGGGGAGTAAATCAATTTTCAAGGTTGAAACCTATTTGCCTCATATCTCTGTACCTACTGCATGGATTGGGCTGAAAAATGAATATGTTCTTCACCTGAGCAGTGTCTAATCACATGCCAAGTTTCAGAATAGTCTGCTCATTGGATATGTTTTGGCAATTTTCACTGCCTCTGGTATCCATTGTCCAGTTCCCTACCTTAAAGTGGGTGGATTGGGATAATTTTTGGCACATAATTAGTACATTATAGTATCATACTCTGTGCAAATTTTCAAGTTCCCAGGTATTCTGTAAGGGAGGAAATTAATTTTCAGTGTCCAAACTTGTTTTCCTGATATCTCAATACCTACTGATTGGAATTGGCTGAAATTTTAATATGTTCTTCGCCCTAATAGTCCCCAATCATGTGCCAAATTCCAGAAAGAACCACCCAGCGGTTCAGATCCGGCAAGTTCTGGAATTTCTGGTATTCATTTTACTGCCCCCATCTCTCCAGGCACTAGCCACTTGCTCTGGGCCTGGTTTCTTCACTCAGCCAGGGTCCTTAGGGGTCCCTCCACCCATCCCAGGCACCTCCCCCTGGTCCTGGGCCTCCATTGGGCTGGATGGCTAAATATTATTTGGATGTACTTCATCCAATTTCTGCATTTAGGCTTTTTTTAAAATAAGAAACCCTTTATTATGTAACTGGATATCCAAAGTTATTATGGGATATTACCTAATACACCTTTCCATGTCTAGACATGTCTAGATGTGTCTAGACATGACTAGATGTGTCTAGACATGACTAGATGTGTCTAGACATGACTATAGACATGACTATAGACATGACTAGATGTGTCTAGATATGTCTAGACACACCTAGACATCTCTAGACATCTCTAGACATGTCTAATGATCTCCCCCTGAGCAGATGCCTTTGTTCTAATTTAGACACTAGTAGACATGCATCCACAATAGCAGCATTATTATTGGATTATTATTGGATCTAGACAACATTAGGCACCTATTAGTACTGCCACTGGAGGTCTTGGGCTCAAAATGTTGATTTAGACACCAGTAGACACACAGTAAGGATGATAGACACCTCTAAGGCTCCAGAAAATATCTTATTAGACATGCCTAAATTAGACCTGTAACACTCTCCAGCCAGTGAACAAACCCTCCTGGGCAGCGCCTGTGGCAGGCTATTTTAGACATGTCTATATAGTGAACTTAGAAAAAAAATTCCCCAAAAATACCCCTCAGGCATGTCTTAGACATGCCTATACTCAGAACACCTCTTAGGTGGTTTGCAGATGCAAACTCAAACCACCTAAGAGGTACTATTTTGAGGGTGCATTAGGTGAAATTGGAACTAGTGAAGCTGGATGGACAGATAAGAAGAAGTGCAGCCAGATACCTCTATACTGTAGGTGGTCTATCCAACACCTTGTCTCTACACTTGAGGAAGTCAAGTCTGCCTCTAATTGGGATGAGTTGAAGCATAAGCTCACTGAGCTTTACAACCCCAACCAATTCTGACCTTGGTATACCCATGAGGATATTATTCATTTTATTAAGCACAAATGAATAATTGCAACTCAGAAGCAACTTGCTAAATACTACTGAGAATACAAGACTTGAGTTGAGTATCTCAAGCCTAAAGGGTCTCTGAGTGAGGCAGACCAGAACTTGTATTTCTGGAAAGGTCTACCCAAGCATCTCCAGAAGGATGTTTTTGATGCATTAAAGGCTGAGAACCCACAACTAAATCATTCCAGTGCTGAAAGCATTGAGAAGGTTAAGGGAATGGCCACTAAAGTGCTAGACAAAGAATCTATCTACTTGAGGATAACCCACACAGGAGCTAACAAGAAAAAGTCTGATGAATCTGATTCAGATAATGAACCATCATACTCCAAGTCCCATAAGAGTAGTAAGCATCATCATCACAAGGAAGACTCAGACAGTGATAGTTCTTCCTCAACCAATCATGAGTCTGAAGACAGCAGCTCAGAGAGTGATTCTGACTCTGAAGATGACCATCGCTGGTCTCACCATAAGTGATCTGCAAAGAGGAAGGAAAAGTGGAAATATAGCAGGGAAACTAGCTTGCCAAGGACAAAGGCAGCTCCCAGTAAATCTGCAGACAGCCAAGTGGATGACTTAGCAGAAGAATTGTGGAGGTTATCCCTTAAGCTTAACTGAAGTAGTTCTGGGAGTCCAGCAGCAATTGGCCAACCTAGCAACACTGTGGAGGATCCCATAGTTCAGCTTACTAGAGAAATCCAGATCTTTCTCACAGAATGGCAGGGAACCCACCAGACCCTACAAGCTATAACTGTGACTGGCCAGATCTCAGTCAACCTTTTGAGCCTTGGCCATGCTGGTTCTGCAACAGGATGAATAGTCACCCAGGAGGTACCTGAAGCTGTCCTGCAGCCCATCAAATGAGGGATGAAGGTCTCATTCACATGAGCAGAGACAGGCTCTACACAGCAGATGGGACTAACCTTGCAAACCTGATACTGAAACCTGGAGAATCTAGGGAACAAGCTGTTAGAAGACTCAGTCCCAGGGGAAAAGGAGCACCACCTCATCTCAGCAGGGCATCCACTACCAGTGTCATAGAACCAAGAATCCATGATGAAACTGGACAAATATCTGCTAATGGGCAATGGATGGTTATGGAGGCAGAACAGCCAGAGAGGAAGAATGTCTGCTTTGAGCCTCGCATCCAGCTAGAAGCAGCAGAATGAATTCACACAACTGGGGCACCCACCCAAGGGAAACCATACATTGAATTACCTTCCTGACCATGACCAACAATGGCTAAAGCCTCACCACCCCCTTCCAACAATCTACTGTTTTCCAAACCACCAGCTTCCTTTCCCAATCCACCAGCCATACTTAGGAGACCTGAGGAGAATCAAACAGCACCTATGGCAGGAAACCACTCAACAATATCTCCAATGATGATATTGAGATGGTAGATGGAACAACTAAGGCTACTCCAAGAGGATATGTACCCTGTGCCATGCCCAAATATGAGTTCACTACAGACCTTTGCCACCAGCTGAATGTGGAAGGACTCACAGATGAAATCTTGAACTCACCTATCACTCTCCCCCTCTGCAAGATCCTAGGAGCAGCAGGAGAAGTATCCAAGAATATCAACTGGCTTACCAAAACTGCTAAGTGGGAGTCCCCAGACCAGGCTCCTGCTAATATCCATGAAACACAATCAGTAGCAGCTAATGATGAATGGGGGATAGTGAATATGACTCAGATGATGAAAGTGAGAACACACTTACAGAGTGGCTTGCATCATCTTATTCGCAATCCCATCCACAAGCACCAAAGCCAGCTGAAGTCAGTGAGCTTAAGCAGGTTAAGTCCTATCAAGGGCTACTTGGGTAGGATGGCAAGCCCAATCACTCAATTGATACATCAATGATGGAAAGTTCAGGCAAGTCACAGGGCAAAGACCCACTCACAATACATAAGAGCTTCACACCATTCAATGAGGAGTGTTCAAAGCAGCCTGGGCAGTCATTTTCAAGACCTAAGAAAGGGCCAAAAATGTGGCACAATATGGGCCTAGTTAGGGTTACAGAGTGAGGGGCCCCAAAACAATATAAAATTTATATTGCATACATTGATTTGGGGCCCATATTTTAGGTATATTTCAGGAATTGGGGCCCAAACACACTTAGGCCAATTTGCCTGTTGGGGCCCATTGAAGTGGAACTTAGTGACAGAAGACATTTGCAGATATGTGAGGGTACTGGGAAGACAAGGCTGTATGAGAAGGCTCAGATATGCCTAACATTGTTGACCCCTTGAGTGTCTCATGGGCCTTGAGGGGTCATTATATCACAGTTTTTGATATTCAATACATGTATGCACATTGCAAGGAAACTGAAACATTTATTGATGTGGGACTAGAACTAGATGCAGATATGAACAGGTAGATGGAGGGTGAAAGAGGTGAGGTGAGAATCTGTGAAAACAGGCATGGTCTTCCTTCTGTAGGTAGGTGCAAGGAAAGGGGGGAGAAGATGGGTGGTAGTGAAGTGAAAAATCATCAGATGGACACACAAATGGGTAAAAGGGAACAAGGTGATTAATATGCATTGAAAAAACCCAAAAATGCACAAATGGCCAGGATCTACTCACACAAGGTGGTGTTGAGTGGGGGAGGAGAGCACTGGTCATAATGGAGCCAAACCTGCTCCAAATGACTTGTGAGTGGATGTGTTGGAAAGAGGGAGTCCAGACAAAGAGAACAAGCCCAAAAACAGAATGAGCAGTGTGGAAGATAAAAACATCCAGTATCAGAAAATGCAAAATCACACCACTCCCAGCCTTTGGACAATCACGTGACCAATTATGAAATTAATTATGGCTATGTGCGGAAATCAAATTCATTCTATAACTCCGTCAGTTTTGGTCGGAGAGATACGCCCATATAACGCTTAGAGAGCTACGATTCACACCTTTCGAACGGTACCAAACACAAGGGGAACAGACCAAAAACTGCACTCTCCAGGCCAATTTTACTATCAAAATCTGGGATTTCCAGTAAAAAATGAATTTCTCCCTCAGTTCGCATCTGATCCCCTTGGAACAACTGCGCCTAGAAATATATAAAAAATCCGCATCCAATGGTACTAAGCACACAAAGAACAGATCAAAACTGAACTCTACAGAATGATATTACTATCAGATCAACACCCATCAGTAAAAAATGACTTTCTCTGTCAGTTTACACTGGATCTGCTCAGAACCACTGCGCCCAGAAAGCTGTTAAAAATACGCATCTAATGATACCAAGAACGTCTATTATGGGATGCAAAATGCTGTTTCTGCATCGAATCCGATCCCATGCACTTGTCCCCATTATCAACCAACAACAAAACACCTTAACCACTGGACTATGCTCAAATTAATCTCCAAAACCTGGAGATATCCTTTCATTTTGCCTCCAGAATGCTCCACATGGTCAGTGACCACATGCTCCAAGCATTCCACATGCTCAGCAAATTGGTGACATCACCCCTCCTCATGAGTCCTTTTGTTCTCTTTATGAATGACATCACTATGACATCACCCCTCATGATTCCTTTTGTTCTCCTTATGCATGACTCAGCTATGACTGCATTATGACATCATCTTGTTATTTTTCTTTTGTTCTCACCTATGACTCACATATGACTCACCCATGAGGGAGTCATATTTCTTAAACACAGCCACCTTCAGAAAGGTATAAAAGCTGGTAGATTTCCTGTATCCCCACAAAAAAAATAATCTCCTCTCTGGAAATCATCACTGTCAACCACTGTCAACTTTTCTGCTTGCCTCTAAAGAACAGTCTATCTATAAGCCATTTGGAGCTAAGTCATCTTCAAGGTTGATTGAGACAAAGCCACTGGTAGCCCTCTACACAAATCACTAAAGCCAAGGATAGTTGCAGGACCCAAGGTTAGAGTTGCTGGACATCCAAGGAAAAGTAAGCATAATGAAATATGTATCAGGTTTTGAAGAAAGAAGAAAGAAACATACTAACAAGACTAACCAAGCACTGACCAGTTTATAACCCACAGATATCTGCATTTTGACCAGGAGAACATAAACAAGAACCACAAATATCAGTAAACAGACCAGCACAACACGAACAATGTATAAGCCTTTCCACAAGCATCCCAGACATATAAGCCTTTCTACAAGCATCCCAAATGATATATCATGGACTACAGCTAGTCCATATCCCTTCCTATTCTCCACTGAACACCATACACATCTTGCAGAGTGTGATCAACCATTGAAGCGGAACCAGCCCAATGAATAACAACAGAAATACAGTCTCCCATCTACACACTGGCTGAACCAGATTTTGATTTGACAGTCATCAGAGCTCCCAACCTGTCAGGATCAAATTGACATTTGCTTCCGCCTAAGGACTTACCCGTCAGAGTATCATTCTTCATTGACCTATCATATGGCGCCTACTTCCTCAAATGCTCTTGTCTCCTCTCTCCCTCCATTCACTATGGGGGTTATTGTCATCCTTGCCATTATTGGCATTTCTCTTATTATTATTGCCCTCGTTCTATCAGGCCTCGGCCAGCGGGCTATGGGCTGGGTAGTCAACCAGTGGCAGCATTGGCGCCCTTGTCAGCACCTGTCATTCCCTTGCTCCCCACATGGTCCATGGAGTTGCCAATCCAGGACTCCCCCTCCTCCTCCTCTACCCCAGTCCCTGAATCCACATCACCTGTCCCAATCTGTACTCCATCCACATCATTATGGTCCTTTGACACTTTGGACACCTTTGGAGTACCCAGGTGTACACTGCCTTGGAAGTACATACACTAAGGGGATACATATGGAAGTTGGGGCATAGCCCATGTGGAGGTGCGCACAGGATTCATAACACGGCTGTGTCAGCTTAGTGAGGCTTAGTGATGGTGGCTGTGGAGGCTGACTGATGGGCTGCGGAGCCGGCATTCTAGGAGGATCCGGAAGGTTATGGAAGATGGTGGAAGGCTCTGGAAGGTTGGAGGCTGTGTGCAGGAAATAGTATTTATAGCCCTTCGCAGTTGGGATCACCAGTTTCGATCTCTCAGGATTCCCACTGCGATAGGTGTGAGACTTGTGTGTCCCTTGTTGTGTGGTGTATACTCAGGATTCCCACTGCGATAGCATGTGGTTAATTAATCTCTTTCCTCTTTCTGTTTGTGGCTTCGACGGCAGTGTCGCCTGGACAGAAGATTGAAACTCATCTCTTCAACCCCACAAACATCTTCCTTATCCCTTCTACCTCCTCTCCTCATGGACAAAATCCCCGCTGATGCCTTCTCCATCTTCGGCGCTGCTGGAGAGGCCTTCGTCCAAATGATGGAGGCACACAATGATGTCGACCAGTTGGAGCAACAGACCCTGTACCCAGGGAATAGTGACTTCACCTCAGACTGGTTACCCTCTCTCATGAATACTCTGATGGCTGAAGTCGAGCAATTAACAAGGCTGTTGTTCGAGAACTCCCTGCCTCCTGTCATTTGGATCCTCCGCTCCGCAACTACTCCTTTCAATCTCTGCTACGTCCCCACAAGGCAAGCTGATCCAGAGTCTTTGGTGGTGATCAAAGTAGGCTACGATCCTCCTCCGTGTGTCTCAAATTTAACAGTGCTATTAACTCTCCTTCCCCAGTGATCAGAGCAAAGATCCTCTATGCCCTCTCCCTACCATAGGCAAGGAGGCAGTGTGTTGGGCTCCAACATACACACGTGCTATCCTTGATGGCAATTCCTCACTCCCTGATGGAAAGCCTTTGCACCCGCTTGAGGCAGCTTCGTCGGATGGCGACCGCCAAGCTCTGCCTGTCAGCGACTTCGTATCCTTGAGATGACTCGAGGGATGACAGCTGAGGAATACGATTGCCTTTGATGGCCATATCTTGGGAAGACTTCAATGATGGGAGCCTTGGAGGATGCTTATGAGCATGGATCTGCTCCCTTCCCGAGCTTGGTGAGAGATACAGCTCGACACCCTCCCTATGTCTCTTCCAAGGAATGGAAGGCAAAGGCCATCTCAGCATTAATAAGTTTGTCGGCACGCCTTTAATGAACAGGCCACTCCTTCTGTCCCACCAACCCTCGCCAGGAAATCATCCGGAATCAATAGAACCATTGTCCGCCCCCAACTAACTTACTCCTCAAAACTCCTTCCAACCCTCCGCTGAGAACCCACAACTAAATCATTCCAGTGCTGAAAGCATTGAGAAGGTTAAGGGAATGGCCACTAAAGTGCTAGACAAAGAATCTATCTACTTGAGGATAACCCACACAGGAGCTAACAAGAAAAAGTCTGATGAATCTGATTCAGATAATGAACCATCATACTCCAAGTCCCATAAGAGTAGTAAGCATCATCATCACAAGGAAGACTCAGACAGTGATAGTTCTTCCTCAACCAATCATGAGTCTGAAGACAGCAGCTCAGAGAGTGATTCTGACTCTGAAGATGACCATCGCTGGTCTCACCATAAGTGATCTGCAAAGAGGAAGGAAAAGTGGAAATATAGCAGGGAAACTAGCTTGCCAAGGACAAAGGCAGCTCCCAGTAAATCTGCAGACAGCCAAGTGGATGACTTAGCAGAAGAATTGTGGAGGTTATCCCTTAAGCTTAACTGAAGTAGTTCTGGGAGTCCAGCAGCAATTGGCCAACCTAGCAACACTGTGGAGGATCCCATAGTTCAGCTTACTAGAGAAATCCAGATCTTTCTCACAGAATGGCAGGGAACCCACCAGACCCTACAAGCTATAACTGTGACTGGCCAGATCTCAGTCAACCTTTTGAGCCTTGGCCATGCTGGTTCTGCAACAGGATGAATAGTCACCCAGGAGGTACCTGAAGCTGTCCTGCAGCCCATCAAATGAGGGATGAAGGTCTCATTCACATGAGCAGAGACAGGCTCTACACAGCAGATGGGACTAACCTTGCAAACCTGATACTGAAACCTGGAGAATCTAGGAACAAGCTGTTAGAAGATCAGTCCCAGGGAAAAGAGCACCACCTCATCTCAGCAGGGCATCACTACCAGTGTCATAGACCAAGAATCCATGATGAAACTGGACAATATCTGCTAATGGGCAATGGATGGTTATGGAGGCAGAACAGCCAGAGAGGAAGAATGTCTGCTTTGAGCCTCGCATCCAGCTAGAAGCAGCAGAATGAATCACACAACTGGGCACCACCCAAGGGAAACCATACATTGAATTACCTTCCTGACCATGACAACAATGGCTAAAGCCTCACCACCCCCTTCCAACAATCTACTGTTTTCCAAACCACCAGCTTCCTTTCCCATCCACCAGCCATACTTAGGAGACCTGAGGAGAATCAAACAGCACCTATGGGCAGGAAACCACTCAACAATATCTCCAATGATGATATTGAGATGGTAGATGGAACAACTAAGGCTACTCCAAGAGGATATGTACCCTGTGCCATGCCAAATATGAGTTCACTACAGACCTTTGCCACCAGCTGAATGTGGAAGGACTCACAGATGAAATCTTGAACTCACCTATCACTCTCCCCCTCTGCAAGATCCTAGGAGCAGCAGGAGAAGTATCCAAGAATATCAACTGGCTTACCAAAACTGCTAAGTGGAGTCCCCAGACCAGGCTCCTGCTAATATCCATGAAACACAATCAGTAGCAGCTAATGATGAATGGGGGATAGTGAATATGACTCAGATGATGAAAGTGAGAACACACTTACAGAGTGGCTTGCATCATCTTATTCGCAATCCCATCCACAAGCACCAAAGCCAGCTGAAGTCAGTGAGCTTAAGCAGGTTAAGTCCTATCAAGGCTACTTGGGTAGGATGGCAAGCCCAATCACTCAATTGATACATCAATGATGGAAAGTTCAGGCAAGTCACAGGGCAAAGACCCACTCACAATACATAAGAGCTCACACCATTCAATGAGGAGTGTTCAAAGCAGCCTGGGCAGTCATTTTCAAGACCTAAGAAAGGGCCAAAAATGTGGCACAATATGGGCCTAGTTAGGGTTACAGAGTGAGGGGCCCCAAAACAATATAAAATTTATATTGCATACATTGATTTGGGGCCCATATTTTAGGTATATTTCAGGAATTGGGGCCCAAACACACTTAGGCCAATTTGCCTGTTGGGGCCCATTGAAGTGGAACTTAGTGACAGAGACATTTGCAGATATGTGAGGGTACTGGGAAGACAAGGCTGTATGAGAAGGCTCA